>BSBN01002314.1:0-37951 GCA_027924645.1 Cunninghamia lanceolata | reverse complement strand
TGGCTAGAATTGCTAGAATGCTATCATTGCAACATACCATGAGTCTTGAGGAAACCTGGCTTGGTTCATGGTTATATTTTTTGACATGGTTGTAAACCCTAATGGTGTTGGTATTTCACCTATAAATGTCCACTCTCTCAATTGTGGATGCGAGGTCTTCTTGGGATTAATAATGCCACTCCAAGGTGGGCTTTTGGGATGATTTTGGATCCTTGGTTTAGGTCAACTTGCCCCCTAACACTCTCTCCAAGGTTATGAGGTTTGCATTATTGAAGCCACAATGGAATACAATGTTGAAACAACACTACATTATTGTATTTGATTACTAGTTGACTCTTGGAAAGAATGGGTTTTGTCAATTGCATACAATTGTGTAACATTGCAATAGTTGTACTGTGTACTTGTAACTAGAACAGTCTATTGTGAAGGCATTCGTTTGATGACAATGACCTTTGAGTTCATTGTAATGACTTGCACTAAATTAGAAATGTGATTTCAAACTAGTATTTATTAAATTGGAGACTGTTTGTGAACAAATTTATCTTAGTATGGACTTCCCTATGTTTGAATGTCTGAGCACTACCCATGGAATAGTAGATATTATGTACTTGTGATCACTGTGTCATTTGGATAGAGGACTCATAAATGGAATATAGGACCTTTTGTTTCATTGTCCATAAAATCCTAAGGGTTGATTAAGTTATTTTGCATGGATGTAAATGGAAACTTTAAGCTCTCCGAAGGCTTGCTTATTGTTTGCAAAGTAGCATTAATTTCTTATTTTAACTGTGGAAACATCTTGTGGACACTAGTATGGTGTTGACTAAGGAATTATCTTGTAAACACTAGAAAGTTCTATGCATGTTAATCATAGACTATAACCCTACATTTGGAAGGAAATTGTTACTGTAGAAGTGATATATATTGTATAATGGTATCTGGTCTATGGCATGACATCTTTAGTAGGAGGTACCTTTAGATTTCTGTAGCATCATGTCTGGGCAAAGGTACCATAAAGTTAAGTGTGCATTGTATGGTGTTATTGTATTGGAGGTTGTTGTATGCAAATCTACAATGATATAAGGAGACTCGACTCTCGTCATTTCATTGCATAAAGTGAGTGACAAAACAACTACCTAGTTTAAAATTGACCCTTCTTTAAGCAACATATGTAGCAATGAGACTTCAGATTCTTGAAAATGAGAAGCATCTTTCTCCCCATACAACCTGCTAACTAGGGCCTCTCTGTTTAAGTGCATGGTTGACCTCCTTGCCATTGCTAGCTATCTTGAAGACACCCTAAACTTTATCATTGAGATACCTGTTAAATCTGTGCTGGTTGTATGCATGTGTTTTCTTGGTGCCTATAGATCACATATGAATATAGGCTTAGGAGTATTTACAACAACACTACTTTTTGATTTGGATCCTAAAAATGTTACACAACTTATGTTCTTCTCTCAAACATCTATCCACAAGTGGGCAGGTGTGGTGAGGTAAGGAGATTGATGAAAGATAGAGGAATTAAAAAATGCCTAGATGCAGTTGGATTGAAGGGCATAAAATGGTACATTATTTTTTGTGTAGGAGATAGATCACATCCATAGACAAAGGAGACCTATGCAAAGTTGGAGAAATTGGCTTGGAAGATGAAGGTGTTTCCAGATTCAAGAATTTACTTAATGCTATGGAAGGATGGGAAAAATAATTATTTCTCTGCCACCATGGTGAAAAGTTGACAATTGCATTTGGTTTGTTAAACATGCCCCATGGAACAACTATTAGACCTTTATCTTAAGGTTACTCATGAACCTTAAGATAAATAATTATTGAAAAAAAACTGTGCATTCATTAATGACATGTAAGAGAATTTAATCAACTGCTACTTAAAAACTCTTTAATGTTTTTGTCTAATGCAGGTTATTAGATTAATAGTGAAAAAGAACATACATTGACCACGCAATTTGTGGCACTTAAGGTTATGTAATAGAATTTACAGTTGATAGTTAAATTGTATAACAATTTTTTTTATGATCTTTAGTAACATTTATTAGAATTGTTGCATGTTTTACATCATTGGAATGACATATTAGCTGTAACTTTTTTGAAATTTTATTATGGTATGTGCACTTTGATATGATGTAATATGATTATGGTTTCATTTCATATGTTGGAATATTAGATATATAACATAAAAATAAATTATTACATGAAATAAATAATAACTTTTCATTTTAAATGTTTTTTTTGTAGAACACGGGTCTTCCAGAAGATGAAGATGATCTTGATGATAGAGATCCATATTATATTGGTTCTAGTACAGATCACATGGCAGATGATGATGGTGATGTAGATATAGAAGGCAACGAGGCTAATGATGATGATGACAATGACGATGATGATCATGATGGTGATGATGATGAGGCAGTTGCTGGTAGTAGCCAGTGACATTCATGATCATATAGATTGCATCATGGATCATTGCTGATATATCGTTATGATACCTCTTTTCATGGTTACTATCATATGTATCATTTTCACGGCCTATAGTACCATATTATTGAGTTGTATCATTTTCACAAGTATCAATTTGACTTATGTCATTTGGACATGTATCATCTTGACTTGTATCATTTTGAGTTACATAATTTATCATTTTGACTTATGTCAACTGTTGGACATGTATCATTTTGACATGTTATTGATCTACTGGCATATTTGACTTTCACTTGTTTTAGTTATATATGATGATGATCTTATCAGTATTGACTTGTCAATTTATATATATTGAAAGTGGTCGATGATTTTTGGATGGATATTTATTATGTATGATGATTTTAATTTACTGCAGGATGGATGTTGTAAAATTCAATTAAATTATAGATATTTGACTCACTTGTTTTTATTATAGATGATGATCATGTTATAATAATTATCTTGTTATTTTATAATAATTATCTTATTTTTTTATATAATTATCTTGTTAAATTGGAAGCAAAACCCAAAGCAACAAATGAGGTCATAATGGAAGCAAAACTTGGTGTCAATTAGGAAGCCAAAAATGAAGCTATTTTAGATGCCATACAAGAAGAAAAATAAGAAGCATGACTAAGAGAAAAATTAGAAGCAAAAATGGGAGCAGACATGGAAGCAAAACTGGAAGCTAAATTTGGTGCCAAATTCGGTGCTAAATTGGAAGCAAAATTGGAAGCAAAAATGGAAGCAAATATAGAAGCAAACTTGGAAGCAAAATCAGATGCAACATTGGAAGCAAACCTGGAAGCCAAATTGGAAGCAACACAAGAAGCCAAACCAGAAGCAAAATCAAAAGCCAAAGTGGAAGGCAAATCTGGCACTAAATTAGAAGCAAATCTGGAAGGAAAATGGGAAGCAAAACTTGAAGCAAAACCAGAAGAAACACTGGAAGCAAAAACTAAAGCAAAACCAGAAGCAAAACTAGAAGCAAACTTGAAATCAACACAAGAAGCAAAATTTGAAGCCAAACTACAAGCCAAATTGGGTGCCAAATCCGGTGCTAAATGGGAAACAAATCTAGAAGCAAAATGGGAAGCAAAATTGGAAGCAAAACTAAAAGTAAACCTGGAAGCAAAACCTGAAGTAAAATTGGAAGCAAACCTAGAAGCAACACAAGAAGCAAAACTAGAAGCAAAATTAGAAGCCAAATTGGAAGCCAAATTGGGTGCCAAATCCGGTGCTAAATTGAAAGAAAATCTAGAAGCAAAATCAGAAGCAACATTGGAAGCAAAAATGGAAGCAAAACAAGAAGCAAACCTGGAAGCTAAACTAGAAGCAAAATCGGAAGCCAAATGGGGTGTAAAATCTGGCGCTAAATCTGGTGCCAAATCTGGCTATTGCTTTTTAGTGCAAAAGTCAGTGCTGAATTCGTCGCTAAAGTCAGCGCTAAATCTGGCGAGAAAGTAATCATGTAAAATTGCGCCGAGTTTTGCACCAGACAAAGTGTCCAATTTCTGAGCTCAATTGCACTAAAATTCGGTGCTATTTTAGGCGCTAATGGCCTGTTTTGTTGTAGTGTCCATGTTTTGCATGCCTGATACTATCTTCACTGTGTTTGGCATCTCTGCGGTGTGTTTTCTCTAATGTCTACCTGAGACTAGGGGCTAGAAATAGTTCCTCAATATTTGTGTATGCCTTAGCTTCAAGTGCCTAGTGTGTTTGTTGTGTTTTGACTGTACTTTAATGCATGTATGGGTTGTGCGTCCATACATACATTAAAGTGGTGGCTAAATGTTATTTCATAAAATGTCTTCCTAAGACTTTTACCTCCTAAGTTTAGCTCCTGGGTCCCTTGTTTTGCATCTTGCATGTTCATTTTAACTCTCGAAGAAGAATCCTTGAAAACCCATGTCAGATGGGGCTAAGGGGACCTTATTGAGCTAAATCCTACCTTGAAAAAGGGGGCCCAAGGCTTGGGCACTCGCGCCCTAGTCTTGCCCTATTTTAGGCAGGTCCTAAATTTGAATGTTGGTTATGTGACCGTTAAAAGGTTCCGTTGTCGACATCTTAAGTTTGAATTATGAAATTAAAGAAAGAATGCATATATAAGTATGTTTAGGGCTTCATTTGAAAACTAGAAGATGATTATGAACTTTTGGTGAACTTATGATTTTTGAGCATTCAAGATATTCATTGTTACAGAGCAGAATATTGTTATTGTGTTTCTGATTGCAGATTTAGCTTCATCTTCTCATGTGTTGAAGGATTTTCATCTACATGTGAGCTACATATCCGAGGTGATACACACTCTTTATCTGATAATGGTGTTCAGAAGAATTGAATGTCCTTCCAGGGCTTGACTAAGACAAGCTCCTAAACACCACAACCCCCAATCACACTCCTTGTGATTGTAGGTTACAGGTATTAGATTTCATAGAGTGGAGTTGCAGAAGATAAGGATTCCAGATCCGATGGAAAGAAGCAGCCTGGTGCACTTTTGGGACAAGGGTGCTAGTGGCAGTGTCCTCTAAGGTTGCAAACACAAGAATATTTGTGACAGTGTCCTCCAAGGTTGCAAACACAAAAATATTTGTGACAGTGATAATTATCATCTAAAGAAGTCCCTACATCCTGAGGAATATCCTGCCTTGGACTACAGTGGGAGTGGAAATGTCCTTCACATCTTCCGCGATAGAAACAGATAAAATAGTGATCATCAGTATTGTAAGGAGTCCGGAACCCCCTGAAGAAAACACTGCATTGGACTAGGGCGTGAGTGACAATGTCCCCAAATATTTTGCATCACGAACTTCAAAAAATAGTTAGTAACTAATCTTTGTCTACTATCTTGGTCTGCGAGCATTTGTCGTAATTCATCCGTTTGCTTACGATTTTGCATAATTAGGGTTTTACACATATTTGAGCATTAAATTAATACATTAATTGATAATTTCTGAGTTTCCATAGTGATACAAGTGGCACCCAACCTATAGGTGAATCCACTTGCAAAAGGTGTGATTCAACTCGGTTGAAATGTCCTTGAATGTTTGTAGTGAAAGGAGCATCTAGCCATTACTCTTTTCCCCCTCTTTTCCTATAAAATGAAAACACTAAAGTCCAAAATCAGATTTAAAAGAGTGTTTAAATGAGTAGTAAAATCTGAAACAAGATTTTAGCTACAACTTTAGGTTTTGAAATGACTAGGTTAGATGAAAAATGCAAAATTTCAAGCAAAACCTAGCAAATGAGATATGAAAATGCAAGGCAAATGATCATGAAAAGATGAATTGCTGTAATTTATCTCAAATCTGATGTAAATATCAGAAATTTAATTTTTTTTCAATGATATGCAAGGAAAATAGTGCAACTATGCCTTAATGCAAGCCAAAAATGCTTTTTTTTTTCAAATTTATGCAAGATTTTTAAATGTATGATGATGAATATGATATGAATGAACGTAAAATTGATTACAACACTCAAAAAGATAAACTTTAGTAAAAACATGGTTCACCAAAATGTTATGTAGGAAAAGTGGGAATGATGAGTTTAGGTGTTGTTAAGATAAATTCAATCAAACCCTCCTTTCACATATAACATTCAAGGACATAAACTGAGCTAAGTCACTACTGGTGCAAGAGGACTTAGCTACAAGTTTGGTGTCACTATGAAATGATAAGGAAAGATAGGATGTATTGATGAATTTGTTAAACCCTAATCTAATTAAGTCTTAAACCTTAATTATACAATTCTAGATACAGATAAATGAAACACGACAAATGATCACATAGGAAGGTACTAAATACAAATTAGAAACATACCAGGATTCATATTTTGGAAAGCAAAAAAATTCAAGGATAAGGGTGTTGAATGCAAAGAATACTGAGAGGGGGGCTAAATCAGTATTCTGAAAAACTTTTCATTTACACATTCATTAATCCATTTACCAAATTCAAAAACATGAAAGCAAAGTAGGCACAAGAAGAGCATCCACAAATTCATAACACATAGACACCAAGATTTTACATGGAAAACCAAAAAAATGGAAAAACCACAGTGAGTGTTAGCTCATAATAAATTATGATAATAATACTGAATTACATAAAGGTGCACTACCTTAGGGCTCACTGCCCAAGGACTCACTGTCCAAGAAGGGCTCACTTCTAGAAAGATAGAAGAGAAGATAGAAGAAGGATTGGCTCACTACCAAGAGAGGACTACTATAGGTGCATTTACAAAATGTTGAAGTGTAGTACCATTATGCTCAGTATACAGGTTCAAAGGACTTCATGTTGTCTGCCCCGCTTTTCTGCTCTATTTCACATATACTTCTATTTTTTGTCCTTATTATCCTTTTCTACTTTGCAATCTACCTTAGATTATGCACACATCAAATTTGCACACTATTACCACATCTATACTCCTCCAACTCCAAAATCCATCGAATATATATCCGTAATAAGATTCATCTCGCAATCAGGTCGGCAACCCTAGACATGAAGTGCATATACAAGTGTTGTACCTTGTTGGCTTGATCTTGTGCACAAAAATGAATGCAGACCCAAATAAACATACAATGGTCTTCATATAGGTCAGCATCAATCATTCAACCACTTGGATTAATTCTTCAAACAATATATTCTCCCCGCATATAGATTTAACTTGTTTGTCGACTTATCCCTTAAGTACATACTTGACCAATTCAATTGTCATACCAGAACTTCCATTGTGGACCATATGAGACTCTAAAAAACATATCTAACATTCATCATTGAATTCTTAACATACCTTCAGAACTACAGGACACAATGGTCCTTTATAACAAAATGTGGATCTTGGAACTGTTGCTCTGTCACAGTAAAATATTGTCAAACTAGAAACCGATAAAGAACAACTTGTATAATATGATCAAAGGAACTTCAGAAGCTATAAATTTGGATTTAGGTAGTCATGATATGTATCTTTGCTACCTCAGAACTACAAGACAAACTATGCAACAATAGAGAAATGCGAACCCTTTTACTCTGGTATTGTGCACTGATCTTGACTTAACTTTGTTCAGCTGGACTTAGATATTTCACCATATGACTCTGGAGGAAGTCAGGACTTGAGTAATGGAACATGTGATCACTAGGTAGCTATGAACAACATACCTGAACTACATACAAATGTCTTTAACTGTGGAGGCATACCGTCTCAAACACTACTACTTACTTGGTATATTGTATACTACCCATACTTAGTCATTTATTTTCCAGAGTAAGGTCTCTTTGCCATGCCAGTAGAAACTCTTAGCCTTGTTTCCATCAATGACAACATTCATCATTCATCAGAACAATGTCTCTTGCCAACAATCTCCCCCTTTGGCATTGATGGCAACAATTAGTGAAAAATGCTTATCTGCTCCCCCTTACTTTGTACACTTGTTTTTCTTCTCCTCCTTAGGTGTTTTGTACATTTTTCACTAGTCTTCTTCTCCCCCTTTTACATCAATGGCAAAGGTGTATATACAAAAGTCAAAATTGTGTCAACAAACTGCAAAACCTGTCATACTTTTACGCATATGTATAGGTGCAATCTTCAACTTAATTTGTTGGAGGTTGTAGGATGTCTTTGAAAATGATCTTGATTTGAGCTAGCTCTCTATCCCAAATCTTCTTTGCATTGTCCAAAATTTGAATATGACCATTTATGAGTAATACTAATTTCTCTATCTTTTGTAAATCAGAGGGTGTGTCAATTAGTGTACTTACTTGTATGGCTTCTGCTGCAAGATTTGACATTGAATCAAGCTTAGGACTTATCAATCCTCTCAATTGACACATTCTATTTTTCTTTTGATCCCTCTTATTCATTAGATCACTCAAGTTATTATGAATATTGATGACTTGTATCTCTTTGTTACTAATTGACTCAGCTGCCAGATCAAATGACTTAGATATATATATCAATTGCAGCTCCAGATCCTTGATCTTTTCTTCTAACTCTCTTGTATCTTTGGGCCATGATAAACAACATTTGTATAGGTCACAAGCTTCTTTAATAGCACTCTATATATCTTTTATTCCATTATCTAACAAAGTTTTATCATTTACTAACATGGTCTTCAACTCAGCTAATCTTTTCTCATCAAACTCTTTCCTCACTTTTGTTTCTGCAAACTTTTCAAAAAATTCAAAATGTATACTTACAGAGTTTATGAATCTCTTGAGATGATTTGTTGACGGCATCAAGGTATTCTTTTGATATGATGGCATCAGCTTCTCCAATTAACTCTCTATCCTGTATGTGTGACTTCAATATTTCTTCCTGTGCCTTTGCTTGCACAATTGAGACTAATTTAAATTTCTACAGAGGAGACATTGACTCCAAGTTTATTGGACCTTGTAAAAATTAAGGCTCATCCAAGACTTGTTTTTCTTTTTCAAAGAATTTCTTGACAGACGCTGTAGTGTCTCTTGCTATATTTGAGACTTCTTCTTCTTTATCTTGTTCCAAAGGATTCAAATCCATAGCCTCATTCACATCAACATTTTTCTCCAGTATAGGGCTCATCTCAACTTGTTGATCATTAGTTTTGTTATGCTCCTCAGTCTTCTCCTTGTGTGCTTGGTTATCAATTTGTTGTTGAGGAAGACTTGTCTCAATTTTGTCCTTGAAAATAGTATCTGTAATAGTAGCAGGGACTGGGTCTTCTTTCTCCTTCAGCCCTTCATCACTTTTGTCTAGATCCAAGTTCACCTTAGGAGTAGATGTATCATCTCCAATATTTGTTTCTTCTCTGTCATATATAGTTTTAATATGATATTCCTTTAACACACTCAAAGTGATATTCTCAGTCTCCACTACTTTCTCAATGTCATCTGCCATTAGAGTGTTCATTCTCCTCTTTGTTCTGAATTCTTTATGAAGTACTTTGGAGATTTTTGTCTTTTCTTCTGGAGTGATTTCAAGACATAGTTTTATTAATGTATGCTCTTTAAGTTCAAAGTCCTTAGCCATAGCAGCTTCTTTCCTTGCATACATTATACTTGCCAAGTTTTCTGGGAGATTAGAGATTATTTCAATGAGAACTTTATTGTATATATTCGAGTATTGGATGACAGCAGCCTCACTAACCTTTTTATTTGCATCGTCGAAGTCATCATACACTTGGGAAATAGGTTTTAGATTGCCATCAACTGTAATGCCCTTCAATACTTCCTCCAGACTCATTGTAGTCTTAGCCTTCTTTCTCCCTATATCCTTACCAGAGGTCTTCCTTTTTATGGCACTAGAGGGTTTGTCCTATTGAGAGGGTGGTGCACTCTGTGCCTTCATCTTCTTTACCTCTTCATCTATCTTAGTTTCCTCATCATCGACTGCATCAACACTAACATACATTCTTCGACCTTTGGTCTTCTTCCTCTTTCCTATTTTCTTTTCTGTAGTTGTTGTGGAGGGAATATTAGAGGATTTGAATGCTGATTCAGAGGATCTTGCACTTCTTGTTCTTCTTTTTGGTGCAACAGGTGCCTCTTGTTGTGCCTCTTAAACTTATGGAGCTTTATTAACTTCCTTTTCTTGCTCCTCCCTTTCTTTAGCTACTTTTTTTGCCTCAGCTCTAGCTCCTATGGTTGATATTTGTTCTTTAGTGTATCCTTTGCTTTGAGCATATTCTTCTGCCATTTTTTGGGTCTTCTTTGAAATTTCTAGTTTTCTTACTTCAACATGGATTTTTGTTGATAGTTCCTCATATATCCCAAATCTTTCTTCTTTGGGGTCTCTTGGTTTTCTTAACATATATTGGCCATAATTTTCTAGTATTTATCCATCTACTTCATAGCCCATTGGCATAACCCATACTGTTCTAGGCTCAACGACCTTAATCAAGCATTGGTCTTTTGTCACAATGAAGCATATGGTGTCCTTATATTTATCAACAACTAATCTGGGGATCCTTTCCCTGGATTGCATTAACCTTTGGAAGTTTTTGAAATAGCCCCATAGGACTGAGTTTTCTACATCAATATTTCCTATGCTGCTTAAGTGGTTTCTAATATGTACTGTAACAGGTTTGTCTCTAATCCAGAATACAATTTTCATGCTTAGAAACTCTTTCATAAAGTAGAAGAACAAGTACATAATTAACATACTAAATTTGAAAGGATGTTTGTTTTCTTTTGTCCTTTTCAGGTTCTCCATTAACTACTGTCAGAGTAGTTCACACAGATCACACTTTGCATTTTCCTTAGCCAATTGATAGGCAGTATATATGGTAGTACCAGAGATAGAGTTCTCCCAATTTATGAAGTAGACCTTGTAACCAATTACCATGGATGCAAACCTAACTACTTGATCTTCAATATTACTAATTATCAATGCCCTTTTATCAAATTTTGCTCCGGTAGCTTTCATTACTGTATTGTTTTTCACCAATTTTAATATAGGCTCTATACTGGTAGAGTTTATTCTCGTGACCTCTCTTATGGAATCTTTGGTGATTTTGAATGTAGAGTTGGGCCATATAAACTCATCATGAATTCAATTAAGACATACCAGACCCATTCATCTTCTGCAAAGACTGGAAAATCTATATACTAAAAGAGTTTCTTCTCCTCCAATGCCTTGTATTTTTCTTTCTGGTCAAATGTATCACCACTTAGATGTTTTAGATATAGGTCTATGAGTTGACTACCTTCATGTTCCTCTAGGGAAACATGAATATAATCCCTAACAGCTTCTGCATGCAACACACCAGATGAAATCCTTGAAAACGCACCATTTGGATCGACCTCTGTTGATGTGTATGGATGTTTCTTGAACTTCAGCCATGGCCTCTCAGTGATATCCACTACTTGAGAAGATGCCATTTTTGCAAAGATTCAAATAAATTTGCAATAGGGTTTCGAATTTGAAAAAATACATCTTTTTGTTGAATTAAGGTTTTGCTTGATCTTGCCTTGAATTGCTTTGGAAATTACTGTAGTCACTAGAATTTTTGCTTCTATTCACCTTAGACACTTGAGAGCTTGAATGTAAAGTGATTTTTCCTTCAGATACAACCCTTTTAACCTTTACTTGCCAAAACCTAATTGTCATAAATGTTATCTTTCAAAAAGTTGTCACACTTCTCTGTTAGACTCAGTTAATCAAGATTGATCTGCAATGTTCCACATTTGATTCTTTTCTTCCAGAATTACTTTAAAAGGATCTATCATATGAGGCTTTTCATTATATCTTCATGCCAGATCTCAGCACTAACTATCTGGCTAGGGGATTAGGTTTTTCAACGCAACTCCTCCTGAGCCAGAGCTCCCAATTTACTTCCTGGAGGAAGTATCAGCACCAAAAGCTGGTGCAGATTCATCCTTGACTTCAATCACATATTTCTTTATCTAGATTTTTCCCATCTCTTTCTTAGTTTCAACCGAATCAACTTTTTCCTTTCCCTTATCATTCCTTTGTTCTATATTTTTCCCTTTTGGATAGTTGTTCCTTTTCATATTTTTGCTTCTATAGAGTCTTGCAATATGTCTAGGTCTATTACAGTTATAACACTTAATATTCCTCTATCCTTGACTCCTTCCACTAAATGGAATCATCCTTGATCTGCATTGGTTATCCATATGCCCAAATCTATTGCATGTAAAGCACTTTTCATTGAAGGATTGAGTATTCCTTGCATAGATAAAACCATTCCTTACCAGACTTCTGCACTCATTTGATCTATGACCAATTTTCTTGCAATTAAAACATTGACTAGAAAATGATGGAGCATTTTGAATCATTCTACTTCTACATTGAGTAGCCTTATGACCAAACTTATTACAATTAAAACAATAGCCATTGAAAGATGGGTACCTTTAAGAATTTGGTTGTCTGATCAGAGGTCCCCTTGGCCTTCTTCTTTGATTCTGAAACTAGTTGCCTTTGTTTTTCTTCATCTCGATGCTTTCTTGACCTGATTTAGAATTTTCTCCTTTTTCAAATCCCAAGCCTTTCTTGTCATCTAACTCTTTTGACTTTCAATCAACTCCTCAAGATTTGCAGAGCTTATTTTGAATTTTTCTTTATAGCTATTTGTTGCTTCTAGATCATATTTTAGAAGTAACACATCTTTTCCCAAATTTTCACATTCCTTAGATTTATCCTTTACAACTTGTTTCAGATGTCTTTCAATCTCCTCTTTCTCTTCAACTTCCAATGTTAAGTTGTTTAGGGTTTCATGTGCTTCATTTAGTTGATCACTTAGCTCCTTGCTTTTCTCTTTAAACTTCTTGACTTGTTCCCTTAGCTTTAAGATGCATTCATCAACTTCTTGAATATTAGTCTTCAGATCCCTGATTTCTACTTTACATCTTTCAAGATCAATAAGAGCTACTTTTAGTTCATCATTGCTCTCATATGAGCAATTTCCAAATCTTCTTCTTTCCATGAGTACACTATCCCAGATCTTCCAAGGAACATTGTTCTGATATCAATTGTTGAATGCAAATAATACTGAGAGGGGGGTGAATCAGTATCCTGAAAACTTTTTCATTTACACATTCATTAATCCACTTACCAAATTCAATAACATGAAAGCAAAGTAAGCACAAGAAGAGCAACCACAAATTTAGAACATAGACACCAGGATTTTATGTGGAAAACACAAAAAGGGAAAAACCATGGTGAGTGTTAGATCACAATATATTGTGATAATAATACCAAATTACATGAAGGCTCACTACCCAAGGACTCACTGTCCAAGAAGTGCTCACTACAAAGGCTCACTGCCATAAAGATAGAAGAAGGATTAGCTCACTACCAAGAGAGGACTACTATAGGTGCATCTACAAAATGCTGAAGTGTAGTACCAATATGCTTAGTATATAGATTCAAAGGACTTCATGCTCTCTGTCTTGCTTTTCTGCTCTATTTCACATATACTTCTATTTTTTGTCCTTATTATCCTTTTCTACTCTGCAAGCTACCTTAGATTATGCACACTTTGAATTCACACACTATTTCCACATCAATATTCCTCCAACACTGAAATCCATCGAATATATATATATATATATATATATATATATATATATATATATATATATATATCTGCAATAAGATTCATCTCACAATCAGGTCGACAACCCTAGACATGAAGTGTGTATACAAGTGTTGTACCTTGTCAACTTGATCTTATGCATAAACTTGAATGCGGACCCAAACAAACATACAATGGTCTTTATATAGGTTGGCATCAATCATTCAACCACTTGGATTAATTCTTCAAACAATATATTCTCACCGCATATAGATTTAACTTGTTTGTCGACTTATCCCTTAAGTACATACTTGACCAATTCAATTGTCATACCAAAAATTCTACTGTGGACCATATGAGACTCTAAAAAACATATCCAGCATTCATCATTGACTTCTTAACATACCTTTAGAACTGCAGGACATAATAGTCCTTTATAACAAAATGTAGATCTTGGAACTGTTGCTCTGTCACAGTAAAATATTGTCAAACTGGAAGCTGATAAAGAACAACTTGTAGAATATGATCAAAGGAACTTTAGAAGCTATAAATATGGATTTAGGTAGTCATGATATATATCTTTTCTTCTTCATAACTGCAAGATAAACTATGCCACAATGGAGGAATGCATACCCTTTTACTCTAGTATTGTGCACTGATCTTGACTTAACTTTGTTCACCCGGACTTAGATATTTCACCATATGACTTCCGGAGGAAGTCAGGACTTGAACACTGGAACATGTGATCACTAGGTAGCTATGAAAAACATACATAAACTACATACAAATGTCTTTAACTGTGGAGGTGTACCATCTCAAACACTGTTACTTACTTGGTATATTGTATACTACCCATACTTAGTCATTTATTTTCCGGAGTAAGGTATCTTTGCCATGCCGGTAGAAACTCTTAGCCTTGTTGCCATCAATGACAACATTTATCATTCATTAGAGTAGTGTCTATTGCCAAAAAAGGGGGCGGGCACTCAAGTTTGATAGGGTAACTTTTCTTCGGATTTGGAACAATGATTTGTATCAGACTGCAACCTACTAAGGAATTTCTAGAAAAGCCAAAATGGAGGACACTTGGGTGGGTGCCCTAGTTCATAAAGGAATATTCTCTACTCTTTTCTTGAGATCCCATATCTTTATCTTCTGCTCTGACCTCCTGCAACTCCTCTCCATGAGATCTTGCACCTATAACCTATAATCACAAGAGAGGGGTTGGGGGTTGTGGTGTTTAGGAGCTTGCCTTGGTCAAGCCCCAAAATGGCATTCAACCCTTCCAACACCATTGTTAGATAAAGTGTGTGTCCTTGGTGGACAGAGGCAAAATAAAATGATAATATAGATTGGTTGAAACAAAAAATAGATATTACCTTTGAGGTGAAACCCTCACGGAGATGAAGTGCATTCAAATCATGAGGAAATGAGTTGATGGAGCCAAATCTGCAACAAACACAACACAATACTGCTCTGTAACACAATGAATGCCTTGAATGCTCTTTTTTTGATAATCATAAGTTCATCTTAATCAAATAGGAGTAAAATGAAGTCCTAAACATGTTTATATATGCATTCCCACTAACATTTGTAATTGAAATCGAAAAGACCAACAAAGGGAAACCTTTTAACAGTCATAAACTGACACATTTAAATTTAGGTCTTGGAAACATAGGTCTGGACTAGGGTGCATGTGCCCAAGCTAGAGGGCTATTTTTAGTCATGATTTATCATTAAAGTGGATCCCTAAGCCCCATTTGTCATGGGTTTCAAAGGAATTTTCTCTAGGATAAGTTTTACACATGCATGATTAAATTAAGGGGACCTCGGAGCTAAACTTAGGAGGTAAAAGTCCTAGGGGGACTTTTTACAACATAACAGAAATTTTTAATTACTATAATACCAATCAGATTAGATGCAAAAATAAAAAATTTAATTCATGCTATAGTGATTTACCCTTAACAAATGCAAACAAAGCAACAAATATGCTTTTTTCCAAATCTAGAATGAAGTATTTCTTTTCCAAATTTCAAATGCAAGGATGCAAGAATGTTTTAAACACCAACAATGAGAAGGTACAAAAAATGCAACTTTTTAAAACAAGCTAACAATCCAACAATATCTGAAACAACTCACAAATATATAAACCCTAGGTTCAAAACTAGTTAGATTTTCTAGAAATGCAAGGTTTTTACAAGCCCTAGTTTTGAAACTATGCAAAAATTAACTATGTATGTATGCAAAATGATTAATGAACTCAATCCCAATCAGATATAGGGAAGAAAATAACTTAGATATGAAACAAGAAGGATGTAAAAGTGCAAGACAAGGTTCACCAAAATGGTAGATAGAAAAGAGTGATCTAGCCTAAAGAGTTAAACTAGGTCAAACCCTCTTCTACACACATTGGGACACAAACTGAGCTTGGCTACTACTCATGATGGAGAGACAAACTACATCGGTTCTACCCTTTTGTTGTATAGATAAGAGTTAACCAAATTCAACCAAGATCTAGCAAGAAAACTAGGGCAAATGACCAAACCCTACATGACAAAGATCTGCTAATAACTAACTGTCAGAAATAGATTTTAGAAAACCAAAAGCACAACAGAGATCAAGAAACATAGAAAAACTTGGATCTAGGAGTAGAAACACCAAATACCAAGGTGCTTGGGTGCCCTAGACCCTAATTAGGGTTTAGCAAAATCTTGGGGTATCGCCAGACCTGTACCTGCAAGATTTGTCTTCTTCTTAGATCGTATCTTTAGAAACTCGTATCTCTGACCTACACACAAGAAAGGAGGAAAAGGTTGTGTTGTGTATAAGGGCTTGCCTTAGTCAAACCATGTGTTGGTGTTTCCACCTCCACTACAGTGATGATTAGATCCAAGAGTGTGTGCCCTAGGAGGACAGAGGCTAGATCTGCAATATATGATAGAAATATGAATGAAAATGATGATGATTACCACAAGAAGTAACACCTTGATTGGAGTAGATGATCAAGATCATGTACCAACAAGGAAATTGATGGAGAGGGCTTGAAACTTCCTTCAAGACCTACAAACAAAATTCTTAACATCCATAAGTAGATAGCAACTCCAAGTATGAAGAACACTTTAACATATAAGATCAAAACATGAGAGCAAACTCTAATTTTGCATTAGGCATCTTAATGTAAAATGAATTGTAAAACTCCTTTATATATGCACTCCTGCTCACAAATGATGAATAAAACCAATTGGGGCTGACATATACAAACTATGGAGGTGTTCTAAGCTAACACCACAAGAGAGGGGCTACAGAACTCATCCAGGCCCAGGGCGCTTGAGCACCCTAATCCTTTAGCCCCACAAACTCTGGGGAGTGTCAAATATCATGGGCTTAGGCTAGTCCTAAGTTTATTCTATCAGGTTTATTCATTAGGATCAAGATTTTATCATTTTATTCTCAAAAAGGTGTTAAAATAGGTCTTGATTAACAAAGGTAACATTTTAGGTCCAACCAGGTGCTAAACAAGGTGTAAAATGCTAGTGTACATATTTTACTCTATAACAAAGATAAGAGAACTCAATGTTCCAACATCATGATATTTGATCAAGTAATGGCTTTTGAACTCTATGGATTTCTAATAATCTTATTTATATGTATGTCAAGTGTGGAATTTTGGTGGATGCTCAAAATAAATATTTGGCCACGTGCATGAATGAGACAAAATCCCATAGAATATGATTGTTACAACATACAAAAAGACATGGGAATCTTTACAAGACAATCACACTATTTTCACCATATGCAACAAACAGGTGTCCAACCTAATCAGTTTACATTTTCCAACATACTCCTAGCTTTTTCCTAGATAGAAGCTTTGGAATAAAATATGAACATCCACCAAAGCATAAAAGATAAAGGAATTTGTTAGATGATCTAGTTGCTACTATCCTAGTAGACATGTATGTAAAATGTGGAAGTATAGACAAGGTATGCAATTTTTTGATAGAGTGCCTAGGTTACAACACTAAGACATTTGGGTTGTGTGTGTGTGGCTTGTATGCATGTTTTGTGTAGCTTTCTTGTGCACTAACCTTTGTTTCTTGCCTTGTGTGGCAGGAGAATGCCACATAGATCTTGTTACTTGAGGATCCATGGGTTAGATCAAGGTTGTTTGAGTGGTGAGAAATCTACTTAGATGTCAACTGATTTGGGATCTCAAATCTTAGATGCCCTGAGGTAGGTGCTTAAGCATCTTTACTCTCATTAGGAGGCTATATAGTAGATAGAGTGAAAGTGTTCTAGGATGCCTCTCCTTTTGGGAGTAGTGCATAAGAAGGAGCCTCATCAAGAGTTGGAATGACTAGTAGTGATTCATGTCATTAGTGGGCATAGGAATGAAGTAACCAGGTATGTGACCTTTGTTGATGGTATTGCACTGCCATTAAGGGTTCCATACTAGGTGCAAAGGCTTGAGCCTAATCAAGGATCACAAAAAGATGAGTGTAGAGCTTCTTATAGTAAGAAAGGGGCTTGTAGATAATTAAAGAGTGTTCCTCAACCTCAATAGGCACCTCTGAGAGACAAACATAGTGGTGGTAGTGTTCATAAATAGTGACAAAGGTAATGTGTGAGGGATTTCTCTTCTTAGTAGTGATAGTTTAGGAGTAGTTCACTTAGTTCCAGTCATTTGGTTAGTAGTTGGGCATTCCTTATCCCATGTCGCTTCAAGTCATAGGACCATGTTACACTTGTTTCTAGGAGGACCATTTAACAAGGTGTTGTCCATAGAGTCTAGTGGTAGATAGTGGTCAAAAAAGAACTATTCTTGGCCCATCATACGTAAGCCATAACTAATTGGTGTTAGTGGATCCATTGCTAGTCCTTGTCATGCTTGACTAGTATATGTTTTTGGTTAACTTCTATGTACAACATATGTGTTATGTGTTGATACTATCCTTGGATTTATTACATATTTTAAATATTATGGATATATTGACTCTATCTATATTATAAGGTTAATTATGCAAATAGCTAGTATGATCCATTGTTTAATTTTGGTAAAATTTAGCTATATGATGTGGAATTAAGAAATGGTGTATGGGAAACCTAGAGGAAGCATGATATAATATTATTTATTTTATCTCCATGGTTATAAAAATTGTAATGATAAGCCATGTGATTTCTATCATATCTATTTGGTAGTCTGTGTGAATAAATTTGGAAAGGAATAAAATGAATAGAATTTAAAATCAATGGAATATCAGGCTAATTAGATTGAATCTTTATCCACAAGAAGAAGAGTTGGAAAAGTATTTGGTCACACTCTAGGATGTAAGAATAATTGAATTTTCTCATAAGGAATTTGAGGATACATAAATTCCTATTGTGGATCTATTCTAGATTTGACCTACCAACCTCATTTGCTTCATTTAAGGAATCCAATCAACTTATTAGCTTTGCTACATGCACAGATTTAGATCCCACCGATGTTTTGTCAATTTTATTTGGACCAAAATGTAATTTCAATTTTATGGATACATAAGCTCTTCCCAATAGAACTATCCTTGAAACATATCAAAAGCAAGGCACTTTAATAGCATTCTCTTAAACATGTAGGCTAAAAGCATACTTGAAGTGATTTAGAATAAATCTATCTCTCTCCATAGCTATATATCTATGTTGCCTTCAAAAACATAGTAAAAAAGAAGGTATACATTGAAATAGAGCTTCAAATGGTTATAAAGTAGGGATTAGTTAAAAAAATACGTAATGTATTAAAGAGGGAATCTAATATTTGATATTTTTATTAAACAAAATGAGACATGATTTTGGTTTTTGGAAGAGAAGATCACACTAGTAATTTTATTTGTTTGATAGATAAATCTCAAACTTTCATTTATTCAAAAAAGATATCATATTTACAAGCAAAATCTATTTAAAAAAATATATAACAATCATCTCATCAACCCCAATGAAAAATATAAATCATTCTTAACTTTACTTTTCTAATTAAACATCCTCTACATTTTCTTATGATCCAAGTTTATTCCTTAGTGTAAATGGAAACCATCCTTTCCCAAATTAAAATTCTTTGCTTTAGACTCTTGTATCTTGATTGTATTGTTTTCTCTATGATCTACCATGTCAGAAACTATAATCTAAGAGAGACCTACAAATTTTAAAATTTGTTAAATGCAACAACCTAAAAGGAAATTGAAAATGTCACATACTTAGGCTTCCATCCATTTTATCTTTAAATCAAGTAGAATGGTTTGGTTTCGTAAAAGAGATTGTGGCCATATATCTTGCCATGTATACTATTTCATAGAAGGGTATTTTCCTTAGGCATAATAAGTTATTGTAACTTGTATAATACAATGTAATAGCTACGGGAAAATGCCTTTTGACTACACAACCAAATTGTGTTTTAAATGAGTGAATCTACATGGAAATTTATAGATGTGAAAAATAAGATGAAATGAGAGGAAAATTCACACTTGCAATCAAAACTATAGTGAATGAACTTTAGAATGATTAGCATATCCTAATATAGCTCCAATACAATGTTAGAAATTAGGATCTTAGCAACTAAAATATAAGTTAAATAAAATGAGAATTACAAGATGCCCATATTCAACACATTACACAATATATACATGGGGAAAACTCTTCTAGAAAAAAACATATAAAGCGTCATTCTATTAAAATGCTTATAGAATTGTCTATAAAAATATAGAAAAAACTTGGGGATATCACTTCTTCTCACTTCCACATGGCCAATAATACCTCTTGTGCATAGTGATAGAATTCACTATAAGTCTCCAAACTACATCATCTCTCAATGAGAGAAAAACTCCTTAAATATAGGATAAGAGGTGGAAAGATAATTAAAGAGGTATTAGTCACACCTATACAAAAATGTCATTTATAAATAATTAATAATCTAATAGTTTATTAGATTATTAATTATTAAATGGTATATGCTTTATAAAACATATAATAAGCATAAGGTTTTATAACCTTATATTAGAACAATATATAAATGTTATCAAGGATGACCCTTGATAGCATTATGTTCTAATAATATCATGTGCACAATTTAAACATTAAAACCACTTGGCTGCAACATAAACATTATAGCTTGGAGAAAAATAAAATACTTTTCCATGCAATATTTTTATCTTAAGTCACTTGAGAAAGAAAATAGTCCACTTCCCACATAGGCCTAATCAACTATAATCCACCTTTCACTTGAAATAATTCAATCAACAACTCAAAAGAAGGGGTAATCAATAGAGAGTGCAAGGCACATAATCAGAACTTGCATAAGAGAGATCTAGTCACCAAGGAGTTTTTAGCCACCCTCAAATAGACTCTGGCCATGTGTGATCCCTTCTCTATTTGTATTTTCTTTACTCTATAATTTTTTATTGTTGTCTCACATCCATTATTTATTTGGATACTATTTGCGAATGGTGAGCATATTACACATTGAAAGGACAAGGCACTTGATGCATGTCTTTCATAGACTTAAATTTCCATGCTTGAGTTCCACACAACTTCATTTATTATGCTGCATATCATCTGAAAAGAAAATAGTTTTGCGGAGAAGAACACATGAGAAATAGTTACAGGTATTCCACTGGAGAAAAAGAGAAAGGAATGAAATATAATTCAAGTATGTCGACAGAGGGAAACATCTATAGATTGTGAATAGCTAGTAGGGACGTCTAGCAGGGTTGGGAGTGTAGATTGATCAATGGAAACATAGAAAAAAATAGAATGTGGAGCCAATCAAAATAGAGATAGTCAGATAGTTCTAGATGAGTCATTTTTAGTGAGAAATCAGAAGAAAAGAAATAGGGGAACGATGGATATAGTTAGTGATAACATTTGCAAGGGTGGAAGATATGCAACATAAAAAGAACACAGGTACAAGAGGTTGGACAACCTATTTTCATTTGTTAAAATGTTCTACAGGCTATAGAAGCTAAAATAAGCAAAAAGATCGAGTTTACGTTGCATTAAACCGAAGGTGTAAAGGAGAAATTCTTTGTTTTGTGTTATCATTTTATAGTCTTTATAGAATGAAACCTCTATATTACACAACTGAAACAATTAAAGGAAGATTGATTTGAACTTGTACCTAATTTCTCCATTGTATATGCAATTTCACCAATTTGGAATGCAGTTTGAAATGTATTTTGCTCTTAGATTTTTGGACTATTCTTTTTGTTATTAATTATATTACTCCAAAAACAAGTATTAGTCTTTGTTTCAGCACTTTAACCTCAAAACAACGTAGTTTACACATCATATGTAATGGCAGACCATTTTGGTCTTGTGTAAGCCCACTATCCATAAAACAATCTTGCATATTTGCCACCATTCTGGGATCAAAGCATTGTCACAGCAGCATTGATTAGGTTTATTAAACTGTCTGCCACCATTTTTGGTATTAGAGCACCAAGTGACTGCGTAAAGGTGAAGAAAGTTATGAGTACGTGAAAGAGACAAAGGAAAGAAGCTTAAGGTGAGGTATCAAGAAACCAAGGTGACCTAGATTTGTTAGAAGACAGAGTTGAGATGTTGAGAATAGAGAAAGATAGAAGGATGCAACAACATGCTAAGGAAGAAAGCTACAAGGAGAGAGACAATGTGAAGACAAATATAAGAAAGTAAGATTTAGAGTTGGATAGAGAGATGATTGAGTTGAGAAGGGATCTAAAGAGGTGTAAGCTCTTGGTGAAGCTATGGCTAGAGGAAAGAAGCCAAGAATGTGGATGGCAATTGAAAAATAGATTGAAGTGTCCTATAGAGATACTTGCCAAGAGAAGAAGAAGGCAAAGGATGGTTTCCTTGAGAAGAGAAGAACATGAGACAATCCCATAGAGGTTTGACAAGCAAAGAGTTGCCAAATGAGCAACATGAAAAGGAAGTGGATTTGCCCAGTGAGCAACATGCACAGGAAGTGGTGAAGGGAGTTCTCATTTTGGAGAACATGAAAGAAAACAAGAGAGAATGGAGAGAGGAAGAAGTGCAAAAAGAAGAACTTGAAGAAGAGATTAAATAAGAGAGGAGAGTGTCCAAGAAGGAGGCACTTACAGAGACATTTTGGTCTCTTGTTTTATTATCTAATGTTGTGTTTAAGCGTGTGCATGCAGGTATGAGAAAACTTATAAGAAAGGTCAAGAATAAGACCTTGAAGTTGACAAGAGATGTGGCAAGTAGAGTACCCATGGACAAAGAAGAATGTGAGAGAAGGAAGAATCAAATTGCAGCTGTCCACCAAGAAGAGGTACATTGCAAAGTGCTTGAAGATGATGATGATGAAGGTTTTGAAATCTTCTAGCATGGCAATGAAGATGTTGAAGATGCACCAAAAGTTCATGATTCCATAGAGGATGTTTCAAAAGAAGGAAAGGAAGCTCACAAAAAGGAGGAGTTTGCAAGCAATGAAGTCAAGAAAGACAAAATAATCCATACAACAGGCCATTGAATAGGTAAATGGAAGCAAGAATATTGGTTTTGATCATATATGTGGGAATGAGAATGTAGATATATAGGTTAATAAGGAGAAGAGAAAATTTGATCTCTCAAGTCTTGCAAGAAATCATGGATACAAGGTGCCAAGTTGACTTAACAAATCAGTTGTTGAGGTAAGGCATACAAAGTTCAAACAAGAAGTTGCTTATGATGGAATTTTTAGCAGCAAACATGTCCAAGGCATGTAGGACATGATAGAGTTCAAGGGGAACCAAGACCATAGGGCAAGTTGTCAAGAATGGAAGCATAAAGGAGGTGTTCTAGAGAAGCAATCAATCCATGGATTAAGGAGAACAAGTGCAACAATGAACAATTATCAGCCCAAAGCTATGAGAAACAAAGTATGGACGGTCAAGAGTAGAAAAGAGGTAGAGGAAAGTGGTGTTTCAAGGCATAGTGATGAGAAAAGATTTAAGAGAGTGTAAAATATGAAGGAAAGTTCAAGTCCAATGGACAAGAGATCATGATTAAAACAACCAAGAATGAAAAGATGATATTGCAACAGGAAAGCCCATGACATCAAGCTGAAAATTGTGAAGAAGAGCCTAAGAAGATTGAAATATTTCCAAGAAAAACTTGGAAGAAGCTTGAGGAGAACACAAGGAAGGTGAAAGGTAAGCAAGTTGATTTGGATGTTTTAAATAATTATGCTTTTGAGTCATTGAATAAGATCATTGAAAGAGGAGATAAGGGAAGAAAGAAAGTGTTTCTAGTAACTAATATGCAGCAAAGAGAGGTGTCTAACTTGACATACAAAGATGGGGATCTTCAAGAGATATCAGCACCAAATGAAGAGAGAATGAAAGAAGATTTCAGAACTATAAAAATGTTTAGTGAACAAAAACATGGAACAACTCAAGTAAGAAGCATACTAGGTGTAGAAAAAGGGGATAATTTAGAAGAACTCATTGATTTCAGAGGTCTAAGATCAGTTCATACATTTGAGGAAGTGCAGCCCAGTACCAAAGAAGCAATTGGAAAGGAAACAGAAGAGACATTCTCTAGAATTGAGGTAGAAAGTGGGGAGATATATTATCTTTCATTGAAAGAAAAATTGAGGAGGTTAGAAGAGGTATTTAATCCTCCAAGAGAATTGTTTGCATGTTCATATTAGCATCAAAGACTCATTGATGAGCTCAAGGAAGGATCAAGGCATCCAAGAACAAAGCAAGGACAAACCCAGTTGGTGAAGGAAGAAATGAATGAGACATTGGTTGAGGATATGTTTGACAATCAACTACTTGAAGATGACAAAAATTAGAACAAGGAGTTAACTGACATTGGCAGGGATGAAGTTCAAGGGTGTCTTTCAGCTAAGAAAGGAGTAAGAGCGAGTGTAGAACTAATAAGAGAAACTAAGATGAAGGCAGCAACAAGAAAGCAATCACAAGAAAAAGAAGATGCAGAAATGGGTAGTATTAATGACACATATGAACAAGAGACAAAGTTTTGGAGTCTTGTAGCTGAGAAGGAGATAAGAAGGAGAAGATACAAGAAGAAAGAGGCAAAAAAAACAATGCAAATCAAGAAACTCAGAGAAAACAAATACAAGCATGGAGAGGATGAAGAGATGAAAATGCAAAAGAATTGGAAGAAGAGGAAAAAGAAAACTAGAGGATAGGAATATTTTAGGTACCTGGACCTCATGACTAGGCTCATGATTTTGCTTGTCACCCAGGGAGCCTGATGCAAGAGCATTGGTCTCATTTGTAGTTTTGTGTGTATGGTTTTTTTGTGTGTTTGTTTCTGGGTCTTGTATCCATTTTTTTGGCTTGATATTAGTAGTGAGTGGTCCTTGGTTGGTTTTGGTAGTCGGTTCTTTATGCCACAAAGTCATTTAAACACTTGAAATGTCAAGGTGTTGTATAGGAATTTAAGATGAGTTTGTTGACCTCATGAATGGAAGTGACTTCAAGAGACCATGTCTCGAAGACTCCCACACCACCGAACCAAAGATTTAATTATGGGATAGTTAGAGACAAAGAAGCCAATAGAAGATAGTTCTATGGGCTTTTTTTTGGGAACTTTTTTGGGACAACTTCTTGGAAAAAGAAATCTTTAGGATAGTGAGAAAGTAATGTATTGGTAGATGAAAAGAAAATAGTTTTGTGGAGAAGAACACATGAGAAATAGTTACAAGTATTCCACTGGAGAAAAAGAGAAAGGAAAGGAATGTAATTCGAGTATGTCGACAGAGGGAAAGATCTACATAACGTGAATAGCTAGCAGGGATGTCTAGTAGGGTTGGGAGTGTAGATTGATCAATGGAAACACATAAAAAAGGTAGAACGTGGAGCCAATCAAAATAGAGATAGTCAGATGGTTCCAGATGAGTCATTTTTAGTGAGAAATTAGAAGAAAAGAAATAGGGGAATGATGGGTATAGTTAGTGAGAACATTTGTAAGGGTGGAAGACAATGCAACATAAAAAGAATGCATATACAAGAGGTTGGATAGCCTATTTTTAGTTGTTGAAATGTTCTACAGGCTATAGAAGCTAAATAAGCAAAAAGATTGGGTTTACATTGCATTAAACCCATGCGAAGGTTTAAAGGAGCAATTCTTTGTTTTGTGTTATTGTTTTATAGCCTTTGCAAAATGAAACCTCTCTATTACACAATTAAAACAATTAAAGGAAGACTGATTTGAACTTGTACCTAATTTCTCCATTGTATATGTAGTTTCACCAATTTGGAATGCAGTTTGAAACATATTTTGTTCTTAGATTTTTGGACTGTTCTTTTTGTCATTAATTCTATTACTCTAGAAACAAGTATTAGTCTTTGTTTTAGCACTTTAACCTCAAAACAACTTAGTTTACATAGTGTATGTAGTGGCAAACCATTTTGGTCTTGTGTAAGCCCACTGTCCATAAAACAATCTTGCAGATTTGCCACCATTCTGAGATCAAAGCATTGTCATAGCAGCATTGCTCAGGTTTTTTAAACTATCTACCACCACATGGGTTCAAATTTTTCTTGAGAGACCTAAAATTTTAAATGGAGGTAGATAGAATAATTCTTAAAATTTGCTTAGTTGCTAGAATTTTGATTTTCAACTTTTATGTTCAATTTATTCGCAAATGGTTAAGGCAACTAACATTACATTCTAGGGCCAAAAATTGCAAGTTTCACCTAAAACTAAAAATTGAGTGTCTGAGATATGGCAATATGAAGTCAATTTCCAATAGGCTCTAGTTGGGGATGTGTGGCCCTTGTGGGTGTATTGAGATTCCAAAAAGTCTCTGGGTGGAGACCAAAGCATAGTTGTGAAGTGGCATGATGAACCATTCAATTTAAAATAATTAAACTCGCATGTTCTACAACCAATTCCCTATGGCCCAAAGCCACCAAAAAACATGAAACCAACACTTGCCTTTGTCATAAACCCTACTCTTTGATGATTCCTTGATGTTTTTTCTAAATGCAAAAACATGACCCAACTATAAAATAATAATATTGACATATCTAAACATATATGTGAACTTGTTAATAGTAGGAGACATAAAACACACTCACATTTCATAGTCTAATACCAAATGGAATATCTCATAACAAATCATACATGAGCTACATTCATTAGATACATCATGTTCATTTAATTCAGGTGGATTAAAGTTACACAATTTTATGGGTTTATCCGTTGGATTAGGACTAGACAACTGAGAGGGGGGGTGAATCAATTCTCCCTCAATTTAAACTTTTCTACTTTTAATCTTCCTTTACAACTTATAATCAAATCAATGATATAAACATTTCATCATTAAACAACACATGAGCAGAAACATAAATAACACACTTAACACCAAGATTTTTGATGTGGAAACCCGGTTAAGGGAAAAACCACGGTGGGGGTTAACCCACAAAGATTATACTCTGTTAAAAGTATTACAATGGGGAATGCACATGTATTTGGGCTCACTGCCCAGAGTTCACTGCTCAAAGGAAGGCTCACTACATGTAGGAAGAGAATTACAATAAATTTGAACTGATATTTAGCATCTATCAATGCTGGAGTTTAGTTCTGGTTAAGCATAGAAAATTGACTTGACACACTTCATCCTTATTCTGCTCCTCTTACTGCTCTACTAACATCTAAACTTTTTATCTCTGCTATTTTTTGCAATTACACCATCGCTGCAACACCACACACACAAACATCCAATTCCATTGGACACACACACACACACACACACACATATATATATATATATCCGCAACATGATCTATAATCATTTTACCAGTCAGCTTTAAGAACATTTAGAACTTTGTTGAGTACTTTGCTTTGTCGGCTAGATCCATACATAATATGAGATGCGAACCAAAACTTGCACTCACAAATCATCAATCATGTCAGCTACCATCACTGATCATCACCAATTGCCCAATAAACAACTTCTATACATCTAGAATTGAGATTATTCACAAGGTCGGCCTGTTCTTCTTGTGTCTGTTCTTGTCAAATTGAAACCCGATACTCAGAAGCTAATATCTTTTGAGTCCTTCATCACCAAAGGACAAAAATTTGGATTTAGAGTGTCTTGATAATACTTTCAACTACTTTAGATCCGCAACAAACCATGACTTTCCACCAGAGAGATCCGGACCAAGATACTGAACTCTGTCACCTGCTTTGTTCCTAACTACCCGGACTTAGACAAATTCTGATTCTGACTTCCGATGTGAACAAATTGTTTTATGCAGATGATTGGGATGATCTTAGTTGCCATCAATGACAACACTTATCAATACGAAGTAGTGTCTCTTGCCAACAATCTCCCCCTTTGGCATTGATGGCAACACTTAGTGAAAAATGACTAAGTGTCAGAATAACTCCCCCTTTGCTTGTGCTCCATACTGTTGTTCATACTTCTTTCCAATGCCCCCCCTTTGTTGGATTCCTCATTTTTCACCACTCTTCACTCCCCTTTGACATCAATGGCAAAGGGTGGGGTCCGCAAGCCAATATTCTCCAACAATTCTGTGTATAATGCTGCATATGTACAAGTAATCATTAAGTTCTATTTACATGAACTTGAGAATGTCTGTAAAACTATTTTTCAATTGCACAAGTTCAGAGGCCCAAGTTCCCTTCACTCCATCCAAAATTGAGATGTGTCCACTCAGCAAAAATGCATATGCTTCTGCCTTTGTCAGATCCAGAGGATTACTTGTTTGAAGTGCAGTTTGAGCTTCTGATAGGGCATTAAACATGGCTTCTAATTTGGGGGCAATCAATCCTCAGAGCTCACAAATTCTCTTCATAATGTTACCTTTTTTTTAACAACTCTTTATATCATTTGTCAAGCTAATTACTTGACATTCTTGACTTATAGGCGAAACTGTTAGAGGTTTAAAATTTTGAGAAAGATTTGACAATTTCTGTTCTTGCTCCTTTATCTTTTTCTCAATATCCTCATTAACTATGGGCCATGATAGATATAATTTGTACATATCACTTCCATCATTTAGAGAATTCTGAATACTCTTTATGCTAATACCAAGCATTCTTCTATCATTTCCTATTAGGTTCTTTATTTCACAAAATTTCTTATCTAAGAATTATTTTTGAACTTTTGCCTTTGTAGACTTCTCAAAGGACTCAAAATGAGTATTTACAGAACTTACAAGATTTTTTAGATGTTCTGAGGGGGAATCAGATGGACTCTTCTAGTAGGAAGGCATTAACTTTTCCAAAATCTCGGTTGCAAGCCCTAGTAGCTCATTGTCCTCCATGTGGAACTTTAGCATCTTTTCTCTAGCCTTTACTTGGGTGAATGATGCTATCTTCATCAATTGAATTGGAGAGATAGCATCTGGATTGTCTAGACCTTGGAGTAGCTCAGGCTCATCAAGCTCAATTATTTATTTTTCAAGAAGACTTTTCACTGCACCTACAGTGTCTCTTGCAACATTTTCTGAACCATCCGTTTGTTCATCAGATTTCTCAGTATCTACTTTAGGTGCTTCAATGTTTGCACCATCTTCTTCTACTTTATCTTTCTTTCCTTTTTCCTCCTCTTCTCTACTTTACTTTTCTCTGTGTTCTCTGCAGAGGGACTCTTTCTTGTTTGTTCACCACTTGTTACCGGATTCGGAGTGCTCTATGAAGTAGTAATATTATCTTCTTTTCCTGATGGATCAGGTGGATTAGGAGTATCTCCTGCATTAACTACTTTATCCATCATTTTTGTATCCCCTTGAAATACTTGTTGCACTTCCAGAATAGAGGCTTGACCAAAGTCAGATTGTTGCTCAATGATGTTCTCTTCTTCACCATTCGGAACTTCTTTTGTGACTAAGGGAAAATTGTGCTTTTTCAATGCTTTCAAAAGAATTTCTTGAGTTTCTTCAACAATTTCACTTGTTTCTCCAAGTATGAGTTTGTTCATTCTCTTTTTGCTTCTAAAGTCATCTTTGACTTCCTTGATTATCATATCTATTTGATTAGGTGAAATCTGAGGACACAAATTTATTAGCTCATGTTCCCTGATCTCCATGTACTTGCTCTTGGCATTTTCTTTTCTCAACTCCAAGATATTTGCCAGACTTTATGGCAACTCAGAAGTTATCTCAATCATTGCCTTGTTGTAGATGTTGAGATATCTGACAGTTGCTTCCTCCAACACCCTTTTATCCACATCACTGTATTCATCATAGAATTCAATCATGGGTTTTAGATTACCATCTACAATGACTGAATTTATCACATCCTCCAGGGAGAGTGTGGGCTTCTCAATATATTCCTCATATGCTTCTGTCTTTTGCTTTTTTCTAGCCCTTTTGCTTTCGGATGACTTTTCTTTGGTTACTTTTGCATCTTTTGTTCCGGTGGCCTTTAGTTCCTTGATTTCAACGTCAGAATCTATATATTCTTCTTTTCTTATGCTTTCATAGGTCCAAGATGCTTTTGTTTTCTTCCTTCTCTCCCCTTTTTCAAATGATTTTGCTTCCAATTTTGTAGGGGTAGCAGTAGAGCTCCTAGTAGTTCTTGAAGTGGAAGAGGGTTCCACCAGAGCACTTGTTTGTTTCTTATCTTGTTTCTCTTTCTCAACTTTTTTAGTTCTTTCTCTGAATTTCCTCACAACCTCCTTAGTTAGGCCTAGATTTTCAGCCAACTGCTCAACTTCTTTTCTTACTTTCCTATTGGTTTCAGGTTCTCTGAGCTCAGTATGTAGTTTTAAACTCAGCTCCTCATATGTTCCAAATCTTTCAACCATTGTGTCTTTAGGCTTGATTAGAAGATGCTGAGTATACATGTCTAGAACTCTCTCATCTACCTCTTAACCCATTGGCATTATCCTTATTGTTCTTGTTTCTACAGCTTCCATCAGACATTGATCAGTGTCAACCATGAAGCATATTTCATTTTTGTATTTCTCAACAATTGAATTAGGGATTCTTTCCCTTGAATGCATTATACTCTAAAAATTCTTGAAGTAACCCCATATTGCAATTTTCTGAGCTTTGAAATCACCAATGCTGTGAAGATGATCTCTGATGTGAATGGCAACTGGCTCATCCTTAGTCCAGTGAACACCTTTTACCCCAGGTACCTCATTCATAAAGTAGAAGAATAGAAATAGTACCAATGTACCATACTTGAATGTGTTTTTCTTATCTTTCTTAATTTTGTTCAAATTCTCAATCAGTTGATTTTGTAGTAATTCACACAAGTCATAATCAGTATTTTCCTTTAGCATCTTGTATGCATCATATATGGTTGTTTCAGAGACAAAATTTTCTATGCTCAAGTGGTAAATCTTGAACCCAATCACCATGGAGGTGAATTTGACATCCAATTCTATAATATCATTGATGGTCATTGCCTTCTATCAAACTTGGCATCGGTAGCATCAATCATTGTCTAGTTTTTCACAGCTTTCAGCATGGGTAATCCGCTAGTTGAGTTTAACCCAGTTACAATTCTGATAGCATCCTTGGTAACTTTGAATGGTGTTAACAACCAAATGAATTCATCATGCATCCAACTCAAAATATACTGGACCCATTCATCCTCATCAAATGTTGGAAACCCCATAATCTGAATAAAGTGTTTATCCTGTAGTGCCTTATACTTGGGTTTAAGCTCATGATTTTCATCCCTAAGTTGTTTCTCAAACAAGTCTACATACCTTGAATCTCCAAATTCATCTATGTTTGCATGAATATAAACCCTAATGTATTCAACATGTAGCAGACCATACAAAACACTTGAAAAAGCACCTAACGGGTCGACTTCTATTGATTTGTGAGGATGCTTCTTAAATTTGGGTTGAGGCCTTTTAGTAATGTCAACAACATGAGGGGTAGCCATCTCAACAAATTTTAGATTCAAATCTTTATAGAGAGGTACCGTTTTCTTCCACGGGGTTTGGGTTGATCAATTACTAGTTGAATTCACTCTTTGTGCCTTAGTCTCTAGATTTGCAGCTTGAATGCTCTTCTTCTTGATTCCTTCAAATGCAAAGTGATTCAAATGAGTGACCAAGTGAATTTTTATCTTTCGGAAAACCTAATTTGGCATTGTAATAAATGCGTTGCCCTAACTATATCAGGTTACTCTATTTTTGATAGTTCTTCATGAATTACTTCGCAAGTTTTTATATCAACATCTTTTCTTCCGAAAATCCTTCCAAAGGTTCTGAATCAATTCAAAATATTTTCTTTTATTGTGCTAGATTTAGGCACCCACTTACTGACTAGGGAATTTGATGTTCTATGTAGCTCCCCCTGAGCCAGAGCTCCTGACTTAATTCCTGGAGGAATTGTCAGCACCTGATTCTAGTGCGGACCCATCACCATTGTTTATTGTATCTTTCTTTACCCATGTCTTGTTCATTTCACTCAATATCTCATTCACATCAATTTTTCTTTTGCCTCTGTCTTTTTTTTGCTCATCTAGTTTTCTGTTTACTGGACCTCTTCTTCCATTGTTCCTATTTCTACAAAATCTTGCAATATGACCAGATTTATTGCAGTTAAAGCACACAATATTTCTTTTCTTATAAGCTTGATTTCCTCTTGATTTGCACTGATTAGCCATGTGTCCAAACCCATTGCAAACAAAACAGTAACCATTGAAAGAGTTGCTAATTCCTTTATTATTAGCATTATTCACTATCATATTTCTGCATTCATTTGATCTATGACCATACCTCTCACACTTGAAGCATTTACCAGAGAAGGATGGATCATTTTGATTTACTCTATTTCTGTACTGAGTAGCTCTATGACCAAATTTATTGCAATTGAAACAATTTCTATTGAATGGTGGATATCTTTGAGCATTAGGCTGTCTCACCAGAGGTTTTCTAGTTCTGTTTCTCCTATTCCCTGGTTGAAAATTTCTTTGTCTGGATCTGGAGCTTTCACCTTTCTTATATCCAAGATCATGCTTGTCATCACCTTTTTTCTGACCTTCAATTAGTGCTTCAAGTTTAGTTGAGCTTATCTTGAACTTCTCCTTATATTCATTTGCAATTTCTAGGTCATGTTTGAGAGTGATAATCTGTCTCTCAAGTTTTCTTTCATTGTCTCTACTTTCTTGTAGATTAGATTCTAGGAGACCAGCTATTGCATGCAATCTGCAGCATTCTTCAGATCTCTCTTTCAGATTTTGATTCATCTCTTCTTTAGCTTTCTTCCTATCCTCAATTTCCTTGGTTAGTCTCATCACCCTAGTTTCCATCTCATGTTTTAGGATAGTAACTTCTTTAGCTAACTTTTCATATTCCTTTGTCTTCTCATTCAGGGCCTTGTCTTCATAATGCTTTCCCAGTTGAAGAGGTTGCTCCTTTCCTTTTACATTGGATTTTCTCAAATTTTCTTTTAAAATCTTAATGAAGTCTTCAGCCTTTTTCAGGTTATCTTGCAGCTCTTGAACTTCTGCCTTGGACTGCTCAAGATCATCTAGGGTGAGATTAAGTTGCCCTTGAAGGTGTTATTCATCCTTTTTACTACCTTCCCAGATCTTCCTTAAGCTGTTAAAAATTTTCAAAGGAACTTAGCTCTGATACCAATTGTTGGATTAGGTCCAGACAATTGAGGGGAGTTTACAACTTATAATCAAATTAATGATATAAACATTTTAGGATTAAACGACAACACATGAGAAGAAACATAAATAACACACTTAACACCAAGATTTTTGACGTGGAAACCCAGTTAAGGGAAAAACCATGGTGGGGGTTAACCCACAAAGATTATACTCTATTAAAAGTATTATAATGGGGAATGTACATGCATTCAGGCTCACTGCCTGTAGGAAGAGAATTACAATAAATTTGAAATGATATTTAGCACCTATCAATGCTGGAGTTTAGTTCTGGTTAAGCATAGAAAACTAACTTGACACACTTCATCCTTACTCTACTCCTCTTACTACTCTGCTAACATCTAAACTTTTTATCTCTACTATTTTTCGCAATTACACCATTTCCGCAACACCACACACACAAACATCCAATTCCATTGGATATATATATCCGCAACATGATCTATAATCATTTTATCAATCAGCTTTAAGAACATTTAGAACTTTGTTGAGTACTTTGCTCTGTCGGCTAGATCCATACATAATATGAGATGCGGACCAAAACTTGCACTTGCAAATCATCAATCATGTTAGCTACCATCATTGATCATCACCAATTTCCCTAATAAACAACTTATATAGATCTAGAATTAAGATTATTCACAAGGTCAGCCTGGTCTTCTTGTGTCTGTTCTTGTCAAATTGAAACCCGATACTCAGAAACTAATATATTTTGATTCCTTCATCACTAGAGGACAAAACTATGGATTTAGAGTGTCTTGACAATGCTTTCAACTAATTTAGATCCACAACAAACCATGACTTTCCACCGGAGAGATCCGGACCAAGATACCGAACTCTGTCACCTGCTCTGTTCCTAACTGCCCAGACTTAGACAAATTATGATTCTGACTTCCGATGTGAACAAATTATTTTATGCGGATGATTGGGATGATCTTAGTTGCCATAAATGACAACACTTGTCAATACGAAGCAGTGTCTCTTGCCAACATTATCAAATTGGACTAAAAAATGAAAGTATTTGTACTCCATGAATAAGGCATAATATGAGTTTAACCTCATCAAGTAGATTTATATCAAGTTTGAAACTTTCATGCTAGTAGATTCGTGGAGAAATACTTTGTCTTCAACTTTCTTAGGCATAATAAAATTGTTATTTACCTCTCGGTTGAATGTATAAAACTTGGGCAATTTGTTTATGAGAAACACATAAATCAAATCATGCTAACATGAATAATATGGAATTTCCTCCCCCCTTAAAACAACATCAAAATCCTCAAGGAACATATTCAAGTGGGTAGATAAAGAAATCAATCCAACAATATTATGGTCAACAACCTCATTCAAACTTTCATTGAAATTAAACACTTCATATGTGTCATTCTCCACAATACATGTTGAAGCATTCTTAGGACTAAAAATTTCAAATTCATACAATCTTATGCAATCATCAAATTGATTGGCTTCAACATTAAAAAAAAACTTTGGTTTAGAACTTGTATCAAATAGAGTGAATCCATATTCATATGGCCTCATGATGTATCTTAGATCTTCATCAACAAAAGTGTTCAAATTATCTATGGGAAAGAAGGCTTCATATGCATTATCTTGTAGAATACCCACTACTTTTTTTTATTTAAACATTTCACATTTTCACAAACTAACAAAGTCATCACATTTATCAATGCCATCATTTGGAAAATTAGAGATGGCATTAACAACAAAGGGGACAAATTCAATTTTATAAATATCCTTTGCATAGCATGAATCTCAAATTTGAACATCCACTTCCAAATTAGTCTAATGAAAAGTATCACTTAGGACATAGGGTTCTTCACACTCTTCATCTACAAAGTCATACTCATTATAATTTGATTTGTAGTCAACCCTATTGTAGTCAAACTTATTGTTGGGGTCACCTTCAAACTTATTATCACAAATCTATGATTTCATCTCAACTTTAAATTCTTCACCTTCACTTAAAATCAATTCCTTCCCTTTATCTTCTGCTTGAAACATCCTACTCTTTGCATACAATAATAATGGTTTATCACATGTTACAAATTTATTTCTACCATGATGGACCTCTACATTTTCTCCAACAAAATTTTCATTCAAAGGAGGACTTTCAACAATGTTAGTGTCCTCGAAAAAACACTTTTTAACATTGAAAATATAAGATTTCTATTAATGTCAATAGCCATGTTATATATGCCTACTAAAGTGAAGTGAGATTTTTATCCCTCAAAAGTGCATTGAATGCCCCCAAATAAAGAACTAGACACATTGACTTTAGAATTTGCTCACACATTGACTTTAGAATTTGCTCATACATTTTTAGAACATTTCTTAGAACTTTTGCAAACCTTAAATTGAAAGCATAGACTAAATCATGTTCAATTTTCTAAATATTAATGAGGCTATTTATCACTAAACTAAGATCAATTATGTCACCAAATTGATTAATGAAAACTTCCTTGAACTCTTCCCAAGTAGAAATAGAAAGAGCTAGAAAATTTGAAAACCAATCTCTTGAATCTACCTTCAATGGCTAAACAAAAAAGTTTCAACATAAAATCTTTGTCTTCAACTTAATAGTCCTCTATCAAATCAATTAATTTGTAAAGATGCTTATTGCCTGGCTCCAAAATATTACCACAAAACTTAGACAACTGATCTCTAATTTCACTAGGGATGGGATTGGGAAAGTTAGGGATATCAATATAATTAAACTTAGCATGTACCTTTTAGTAATGAAAGGTAATATTTTGGGATATAATCAGAATTAGCTTTGCAATTGTGATTGTTGGATGAACATCAAAATAGATTTATGCTACTATTCACCATGAGAAATCACATTGTAATATGCAAGGGAAAATTTAGAATATAGTTCTATTTAAAAAAATCCTTTAAACAAAATGTAGTGTTTAAATAAGATATCAATGGAGTAAGGATAATTAAAGTTTGCTTATGGATGCCTTATTTTAGAGTCCCATGAGTAACAAATAAAATCAAGATCTCTAAATTTTTAGGCATCCATAGCTCTTCCTCTTCATGAACTTTACTTAGATTTGAAGAATCTTCCTAAATCTCCCCTTTTCTATATAGAGCTATGGGGAACGATATGTCATATGATCTTCTAGGATTTTCATTTGTACAATCTTATGAAAAATCCTTGAATGTGTAGCAAATAAAAATCACTTCAAATTCCTTTGGCTATGTTTTTCCTTAAGAAAATTCTAAACATGCTACTATATAAAGAAGAAAAGGATTTAAATATCTATAAGGAATCCTATAGCTTCGTCAATGTGAAAGACTTAGAATAACATGAATTCCCCTTGATCTATCCCTTTATTGCACAACATTCATGTGTGTGCTCAATCCTTTAGAAGTTTAAGAAAAGGTTTCCTATAGCCATGAGAAAACTTACTTCATTTGTCTCCTCTTATTGTATTTTCGGGTAAAAGCATAGAACTATGCCACACTTTTGGCTGACTTATCAGCACAAGTGAATTTAAACATTTCTAACTAAAAGTCATTTTAAAAAAAAACATATGGTCTAGTGAGATTCATTCTAGCTAAGTTAGATATGGGCCACAACTTTTCCAACTAGAAGTGTCTACTAAATACATATGTGGCACCACTTGGAGGCCAATTTACCAAAAAAATACAAAATTTCAAAAAAGTTGATGTTTCAACAATTCCTACTCATGTAAATAATTTTTTTAAAAAAAATCTAAAAATACCCTTTTGTAGATTTGTAAGTGTAGTTTTAAAAAATGTGGTTTTTTAATAGTCTAATTATTCTTAATATTTTATTTTTATTTTTACTAAAAGTAGGTCATCAGCACCAAAATATAAGGTTGATTGTCTTATGACGAAAAAATAGTAAATTTTATCAAAAAAATTAAAAAAATATGATGCACTAGAGAAGAGATTCCATGTCAAGATGATATAATGTTTTTTCTATTTTGGATAGATAGTCAAGAGAAAAGCTGACGTCCCATCAAAATAATTATTTTTTAGTACACGCAACTTTTAATATTTATTTAAAAATATATGTTATCAAAATGCATAAAAATAAATCCTATGCACTAAAGTTTCAAGTTATAAATACACAAAAAATTTTGAAGGAAAAAAAAACAAAAATTTACTATAAAAAGAAGCGACGCCCCACTTAACTTCATTTTAGAACATTTTATCAGCAACTAAATTATAGTGTCAATTTTACAAAAAAATGTATTCAAATAATTTTTTAATTTTTATAAAAAATACAAACATAAAATACACTAAAAAATATACATTTCATTAATTTACATCATTTCCAAATTTAAAATGTATATGTCACTTTTTAATGATTCAAGTTAAAAATTTAGATCAATGTTGGATGTTTCCTTTATAAAAGCTGTGACACAGCTTTGTGCTTTTACCCCTTTCCCCTCTTTTATGTATATCCATATGGATTACTCTATATCTGATCACATCACAAATATTTAAGTATGATAATCTCCTAAATCTCACTACAACAAATCCCTGTGATTAGTTCCCTTTTTTTGCTCCATTTTTTGCTTCCACCCACTATTTTTAATGTATTTTTTCTCCAATTTTTTGAAAATGTCAACGCTATTTATCAGGATGGCACTACACTAAAAAATATACATTTCATTAATTTACATCATTTCAAAATTTAAAATGTATATGTCACTTTTTAATGATTCAAGTTAAAAATTTAGATCAATGTTGGATGTTTCCTTTATAAAAGTGTGACACAGCTTTGTGCTTTTACCCTTTCCCCTCTTTTATGTATATCCATATGGATACTCTATATCTGATCACATCACAAATATTTAAGTATGATAATCTCCTAAATTTCAC
>BSBN01002313.1:52500-62186 GCA_027924645.1 Cunninghamia lanceolata | reverse complement strand
CTTCCGTTGTGCCGCGTTCAGACTTATAACTACTATGGGGGAAGGTGTTTGGTTGGGCATTTCATGGCGGTGTCCACGCCGACCCCCCCGCGTGCCCCCGTAGGATGGAACCATGTTCTGTGCCAAGGTATACGAGCTGTTTACGAATGGGCAAGTCCCATGAGGGTAGAGCTCGGGCTCCTTGGTGCGGGATAATGTGATTGCTACGGGGACATGCGGAAGCGACCCAAAATCTATGCCGAGGCTCTGTGGGCATCACAGTTGGAACGGAATCGTCATTGGATGCACGCTCGGAACGGTCCCTTTAACATTACATTCCAATGCCGTGACCTGATACTGGGATACCTCGGTAGCGTCCGTCTAGCCTCTGGGTTGCTTCAGATGGTTGCGAGATGCCATGCGGGAGGCCGAATAGAGAGATGACGGAAAGTGAGGTAATTGCGAACTCTCGACTTGCTCACTGCGGCCTGGGGAAGTCGCAGTGAGCAAGTCGGGTTGACAGGCGAGCAGCGCACGGGTAGTTTTCTGATCGGGTTCTGTGAAAAACGCACCGGTAGTTTTCGGGTAGTTTTCGGGTAGTTTTTTGAGTCGGCCGAGTTGGTCGAGCTCGCACCGAAGCCGGAAGCCGGGTTGTTTACAGATGACGGAAAGTGAGTTGATTGCGGGATATTTTCTCAGCCTTCCGTTGTGCCGCGTTCAGACTTATGACTACTATGGGGGAAGGTGTTTGGTTGGGCATTTCATGGCGGTGTCCAGGCCGACCCCCCCGCGTGCCCCCGTAGGATGGAACCATGTTCTGTGCCAAGGTATACGAGCTGTTTACGAATGGGCAAGTCCCATGAGGGTAGAGCTCGGGCTCCTTGGTGCGGGATAATGTGATTGCTACGGGGGACATGCGGAAGCGACCCAAAATCTATGCCGAGGCTCTGTGGGCATCACAGTTGGAACGGAATCGTCATTGGATGCACGCTCGGAACGGTCCCTTTAACATTCCAATGCCGTGACCTGATACTGGGATACCTCGGTAGCGTCCGTCTAGCTTCTGGGTTGCTTCAGATGGTTGCGAGATGCCATGCGGGAATCCGAATAGAGAGATGACGCAAAGTGAGGTAATTGCGAACTCTCGACTCAGCCTTCCGTTGTGCCGCATTCAGACTTATAACTACTATGGGGGAAGGTGTTTGGTTGGGCATTTCATGGCGGTGTCCAGGCCGACCCCCCCGCGTGCCCCCGTAGGATGGAACCATGTTCTGTGCCAAGGTATACGAGCTGTTTACGAATGGGCAAGTCCCATGAGGGTAGAGCTCGGGCTCCTTGGTGCGGGATAATGTGATTGCTACGGGGACATGCGGAAGCGACCCAAAATCTATGCCGAGGCTCTGTGGGCATCACAGTTGGAACGGAATCGTCATTGGATGCACGCTCGGAACGGTCCCTTTAACATTCCAATGCCGTGACCTGATACTGGGATACCTCGGTAGCGTCTGTATAGCCTCTGGGTTGCTTCAGATGGTTGCGAGATGCCATGCGGGAGGCCGAATAGAGAGATGACGCAAAGTGAGGTAATTGCGAACTCTCGACTCAGCCTTCCGTTGTGCCGCGTTCAGACTTATAACTACTATGGGGGAAGGTGTTTGGTTGGGCATTTCATGGCGGTGTCCAGGCCGACCCCCCCGCGCGCCCCCGTAGGATGGAACCATGTTCTGTGCCAAGGTATACGAGCTGTTTACGAATGGGCAAGTCCCATGAGGGTAGAGCTCGGGCTCCTTGGTGCGGGATAATGTGATTGCTACGGGGACATGCGGAAGCGACCCAAAATCTATGCCGAGGCTCTGTGGGCATCACAGTTGGAACGGAATCGTCATTGGATGCACGCTCGGAACGGTCCCTTTAACATTCCAATGCCGTGACCTGATACTGGGATACCTCGGTAGCGTCTGTATAGCCTCTGGGTTGCTTCAGATGGTTGCGAGATGCCATGCGGGAGGCCGAATAGAGAGATGACGCAAAGTGAGGTAATTGCGAACTCTCGACTCAGCCTTCCGTTGTGCCGCGTTCAGACTTATAACTACTATGGGGGAAGGCGTTTGGTTGGGCATTTCATGGCGGTGTCCAGGCCGACCCCCCCGCGCGCCCCCGTAGGATGGAACCATGTTCTGTGCCAAGGTATACGAGCTGTTTACGAATGGGCAAGTCCCATGAGGGTAGAGCTCGGGCTCCTTGGTGCGGGATAATGTGATTGCTATGGGGACATGCGGAAGCGACCCAAAATCTATGCCGAGGCTCTGTGGGCATCACAGTTGGAACGGAATCGTCATTGGATGCACGCTCGGAACGGTCCCTTTAACATTCCAATGCCGTGACCTGATACTGGGATACCTCGGTAGCGTCTGTATAGCCTCTGGGTTGCTTCAGATGGTTGCGAGATGCCATGCGGGATGCCGAATAGAGAGATGACGCAAAGTGAGGTAATTGCGAACTCTCGACTCAGCCTTCCGTTGTGCCGCGTTCAGACTTATAACTACTATGGGGGAAGTTGTTTGGTTGGGCATTTCATGGCGGTGTCCAGGCCGACCCCCCCGCGTGCCCCCGTAGGATGGAACCATGTTCTGTGCCAAGGTATACGAGCTGTTTACGAATGGGCAAGTCCCATGAGGGTAGAGCTCGGGCTCCTTGGTGCGGGATAATGTGATTGCTACGGGGACATGCGGAAGCGACCCAAAATCTATGCCGAGGCTCTGTGGGCATCACAGTTGGAACGGAATCGTCATTGGATGCACGCTCGGAACGGTCCCTTTAACATTCCAATGCCGTGACCTGATACTGGGATATACCTCGGTAGCGTCTGTATAGCCTCTGGGTTGCTTCAGATGGTTGCGAGATGCCATGCGGGAGGCCGAATAGAGAGATGACGCAAAGTGAGGTAATTGCGAACTCTCGACTCAGCCTTCCGTTGTGCCGCGTTCAGACTTATAACTACTATGGGGGAAGGCGTTTGGTTGGGCATTTCATGGCGGTGTCCAGGCCGACCCCCCCGCGCGCCCCCGTAGGATGGAACCATGTTCTGTGCCAAGGTATACGAGCTGTTTACGAATGGGCAAGTCCCATGAGGGTAGAGCTCGGGCTCCTTGGTGCGGGATAATGTGATTGCTACGGGGACATGCGGAAGCGACCCAAAATCTATGCCGAGGCTCTGTGGGCATCACAGTTGGAACGGAATCGTCATTGGATGCACGCTCGGAACGGTCCCTTTAACATTCCAATGCCGTGACCTGATACTGTGATACCTCGGTAGCGTCCGTCTAGCTTCTGGGTTGCTTCAGATGGTTGCGAGATGCCATGCGGGAGGCCGAATAGAGAGATGACGCAAAGTGAGGTAATTGCGAACTCTCGACTCAGCCTTCCGTTGTGCCGCGTTCAGACTTATAACTACTATGGGGGAAGGTGTTTGGTTGGGCATTTCATGGCGGTGTCCATGCCGACCCCCCCGCGTGCCCCCGTAGGATGGAACCATGTTCTGTGCCAAGGTATACGAGCTGTTTACGAATGGGCAAGTCCCATGAGGGTAGAGCTCGGGCTCCTTGGTGCGGGACAATGTGATTGCTACCGGGACATGCGGAAGCGACCCAAAATCTATGCCGAGGCTCTGTGGGCATCACAGTTGGAACGGAATCGTCATTGGATGCACGCTCGGAACGGTCCCTTTAACATTCCAATGCCGTGACCTGATACTGGGATACCTCGGTAGCGTCTGTATAGCCTCTGGGTTGCTTCAGATGGTTGCGAGATGCCATGCGGGAGGCCGAATAGAGAGATGACGCAAAGTGAGGTAATTGCGAACTCTCGACTCAGCCTTCCTTTGTGCCGCGTTCAGACTTATAACTACTATGGGGGAAGGTGTTTGGTTGGGCATTTCATGGCGGTGTCCAGGCCGACCCCCCCGCGTGCCCCCGTAGGATGGAACCATGTTCTGTGCCAAGGTATACGAGCTGTTTACGAATGGGCAAGTCCCATGAGGGTAGAGCTCGGGCTCCTTGGTGCGGGATAATGTGATTGCTACGGGGACATGCGGAAGCGACCCAGATGCCATGCCGAGGCTCTGTGGGTATCACAGTTGGAACGGAATCGTCATTGGATGCACGCTTGGAACGGTCCCTTCAACATTCCAATGCCGTGACATTCCAATGCCGTGACCTGATACTGGGATACCTCGGTAGCGTCCGTCTAGGTTTCTGGGTTGCTTTAGATGGTTGCGAGATGCCATGCGGAAGGCGGAAGAGGGATATCTCGACCTGGCCTACCGTTGTCCCGAAGAGATCTCGATTGGCAGTTGATGGCCTGCCAAACGCGGAAGCCACTCGGATCGGGACACCCAGTTGCTATGCGGAGGCTTTGTGCGCATCACAGTTGGAACGGAATCGGCATTGGACGCACGCTCGGAACGGTCCCTTTATAATCCAATGTCGTGCCTCGTTCCTGCGATGCCTCTGGAGCCTTCGTCTAGCTCTTGGGTCGCTCGAGACAGTGGCCAAAAAGAGCCATTTTCGGTGGAATGACAATTGGCATTGCCAATTGTCACCCCCGCGCGTGCATCCATTCTATGATTGGGGCATATGCAAAACTCGGCGGCTGAATGGACTCGGACTGGGACACCCAGTTGCTATGCGGAGGCTCTGTGGGCATCACAGTTGGAATGGAATCGGCATTGGATGCACGCTCGGAACGGTCCCTTTACAATCCAATGCAGTGACCTGATACTGGGATACCTCGTGCGCCTGCGTCTAGCTCTTGGGTCGCTCGGGAGAAGTTCTGGGGTATAACGCTTGGCATTTGGTGGCGTGCCTATGCTGACCCCGCGCCGCGTGCCCCCTCACATGGTCCATGTCCTGTGCCAAGGCATTCGTGCGGCCCTTCGAACGGCCAGTCCCAGGAGGGGACAGCTCGGGCTCCTTGGTGCGGCACATCATTCATGCGGTGGGAGCTTTGCGGAAGCGCGACTCGGATCTGGACACCCAGTTGCTATGCGGAGGCTTTGTAGGCATCACAGTTGTAACGGAATCGGCATTGGACGCACACTCGGAACGGTCCCTTTACAATCCAATGCAGTGACCTGATACTGGGATGCCTCGTGAGCCTGCGTCTAGCTCTTGGGTCGCTCGAGACAGTCGCGAAAAAGCCACTTTCGGGGGAACGACTGTTGGCATTGCCAATTGCCACCCCCGCGCGTGCTTCCATTCTATGATTGGGGCATATGCAAAACTCGGCGGTTGAATGGACTCGGACACCCAGTTGCTATGCGGAGGCTCTGTGGGCATCACAGTTGAAAGGGAATCGGCATTGGATGCACGCTCGGAACGGTCCCTTTACAATCCAATGCAGTGACCTGATACTGGGATACCTGGTGAGCCTGCGTCTACCTCTTGGGTCGCTCGGGACAAGTTCTGGGGTATGACGCTTGGCATTCGGTGGCGTGCCAAAGCTGACCCCCCGCCGCGTGCTCCCTCTCATGATCCATGTCGTGTGCCAAGGCATTCTTGCGGCCTTTCGAATGGCCAGTCCCAGGAGGGGACAGCTCGGGCTCCTTGGTGCAGCACATCTTTCATGCGATGGGAGCTTTGCGGAATTGCGACTCGGATCGGGACACACCCAGTTGCTATGCGGAGGCTTTGTTGGCATCACAGTTGTAACGGAATCGGCATTGGACGCACGCTCGGAACGGTCCCTTTACAATCCAATGCAGTGACCTGATACTGGGATACCTCGTGAGCCTGCTTCTAGCTCTTGGGTCGCTCGAGACAGTCGCGAAAAAGCCACTTTCGGGGGAACGACTGTTGGCATTGCCAATGGCGACCCCCGCGCGTGCTTCCATTCTATGATTGGGGCATATGCAAAACTCGGCGGTTGAATGGACTAGGACTCGGACACCCGGTTGCTATGCGGAGGCTCTGTGGGCATCACAGTTTTCACGGAATCGGCATTGGATGCACGCTCGGCACGGTCCCTTTACAATCCAATGCAGTGACCCGATACTGGGATACCTTGTGAGCCTGCGTCTACCTCCTGGGTCGCTCGGGACAAGTTCTGGGGTATGACGCTTGGCATTCGGTGGCGTGCCAAAGCTGACCCCCAGCCGCGTGCCCCCTCGCATGATCCATGTCGTGTGCCAAGGCATTCTTGCGGCCTTTCGAACGGCCAGTCCCAGGAGGGGACAGCTCGGGCTCCTTGGTGCAGCACATCTTTCATGCGATGGGAGCTTTGCGGAAGCGACTCGGATCGGGACACCCAGTTGCTATGCGGAGGCTTTGTTGGCATCACAGTTGTAACGGAATCGGCATTGGACGCACGCTCGGAACGGTCCCTTTACAATCCAATGCAGTGACCTGATACTGGGATGCCTCGTGAGCCTGCGTCTAGCTCTTGGGTCGCTCGAGACAGTCGCGAAAAAGCCACTTTCGGGGGAACGACTGTTGGCATTGCCAATGGCCACCCCCGCGCGTGCTTCCATTCTATGATTGGGGCATATGCAAAACTCGGCGGTTGAATGGACTAGGACTCGGACACCCGGTTGCTATGCGGAGGCTCTGTGGGCATCACAGTTTTCACGGAATCGGCATTGGATGCACGCTCGGAACGGTCCCTTTACAATCCAATGCAGTGACCTGATACTGGGATACCTTGTGAGCCTGCGTCTACCTCCTGGGTCGCTCGGGACAAGTTCTGGGGTATGACGCTTGGCATTCGGTGGCGTGCCAAAGCTGACCCCCAGCCGCGTGCCCCCTCGCATGATCCATGTCGTGTGCCAAGGCATTCTTGCGGCCTTTCGAACAGCCAGTCCCAGGAGGGGACAGCTCGGGCTCCTTGGTGCAGCACATCTTTCATGCGATGGGAGCTTTGCGGAAGCGCGACTCAGATCTGGACGCCCAGTTGTTATGCGGAGGCTTTGTTGGCATCACAGTTGTAACGGAATCGGCATTGGACGCACGCTCGGAACGGTCCCTTTACAATCCAATGCAGTGACTTGATACTGCGATGCCTCGTGAGCTTGCGTCTAGCTCTTGGGTTGCTCGAGACGGTCGCGAAAAAGCCACCTTCGGGGGAACGACTGTTGGCATTGCCAATTGCCACCCCCGCGCGTGCTTCCATTCTATGATTGGGGCATATGCAAAACTCGGCGGTTGAATGGACTCGGACACCCAGTTGCTATGCGGAGGCTCTGTGGGCATCACAGTTGAAAGGGAATCGGCATTGGATGCACGCTCGGAACGGTCCCTTTACAATCCAATGCAGTGACCTGATACTGGGATAGCTGGTGAGCCTGCGTCTACCTCTTGGGTCGCTCGGGACAAGTTCTGGGGTATGACGCTTGGCATTCGGTGGCGTGCCAAAGCTGACCCCCCGCCGCGTGCCCCCTCTCATGATCCATGTCGTGTGCCAAGGCATTCTTGCGGCCTTTCGAACGGCCAGTCCCAGGAGGGGACAGCTCGGGCTCCTTGGTGCAGCACATCTTTCATGCGATGGGAGCTTTGCGGAAGCGCGACTCGGATCTGGATGCCCAGTTGTTATGCGGAGGCTTTGTTGGCATCACAGTTGTAACGGAATCGGCATTGGACGCACGCTCGGAACGGTCCCTTTACAATCCAATGCAGTGACCTGATACTGCGATGCCTCGTGAGCCTGCGTCTAGCTCTTGCGTTGCTCGAGACAGTCGCGAAAAAGCCACTTTCGGGGGAACGACTGTTGGCATTGCCAATTGCCACCCCCGCGCGTGCTTCCATTCTATGATTGGGGCATATGCAAAACTCGGCGGTTGAATGGACTCGGACACCCAGTTGCTATGCGGAGGCTCTGTGGGCATCACAGTTTGAAAGGGAATCGGCATTTGGATGCACGCTCGGAACGGTCCCTTTACAATCCAATGCAGTGACCTGATACTGGGATACCTCGTGAGCCTGCGTCTAGCTCTTGGGTCGCTCGGGACAAGTTCTGGGGTATGACGCTTGGCATTCGGTGGCGTGCCAAAGCTGACCCCCCGCCGCGTGCCCCCTCTCATGATCCATGTTGTGTGCCAAGGCATTCTTGCGGCCTTTCGAACGGCCAGTCCCAGTCCCAGGAGGGGACAGCTCGGGCTCCTTGGTGCAGCACATCTTTCATGCGATGGGAGCTTTGCGGAATTGCGACTCGGATCGGGACACCCAGTTTTTATGCGGAGGCTTTGTTGGCATCACAGTTGTAACGGAATCGGCATTGGACGCACGCTCGGAACGGTCCCTTTACAATCCAATGCAGTGACCTTATACTGGGATACCTCGTGAGCCTGCGTCTAGCTCTTGGGTCGCTCGAGACAGTTGCGAAAAAGCCACTTTCGGGGGAACGACTGTTGGCATTGCCAATTGCCACCCCCGCGCGTGCTTCCTTTCTATGATTGGGGCATATGCAAAACTCGGCGGTTGAATGGACTCCGACACCCAGTCGCTATGCGGAGGCTCTGTGGGCATCACAGTTTTTACGGAATCGGCATTTGGATGCACGCTCGGAACGGTCCCCCTTTATAAAATCCATTTCCTTGTCCCGTTACTGTGATACCTCTGTAGCCTACGTCTAGCTCTTGGGTCGCTCGGCAAGGTCGTGCAAATTCGGTGTACGCTGCGGGAAGTATGGATACGGCGAGTCTCCGACTAGGAGGACAGTTTCTCTGCGAAGAGTGGCATGATGGTTGATGAGGCAATTCGATTCAGTCCCAAGCTTTGGCCTCGGGCCACTGTGAGGGCTGTCGATTCTCTCTTTCCAACTCGTCTCCACCCAGTAACAGACTTGACAACAGGTAATCGGTCTCATTCTCGATTGTTCCTGGAGGTAGTCTTCGGAACTTTTGGAATTGACCTCTCACTTCATCTCCTCTCTGTGTGAGGAGTAGTGTGCTTGTGCCGTTTCCTTGGTGGCATTCACGTCGCAAATATTGTGGAGGGAGAGTCTCCGCAGCTGCCCTGCCCTCGGGGGCAATCGGTGGGCTCTCATCTCCGTATTCGGTTGACATTCGCCATGCACGTAGGTCGCAGAATAATTTGCGAGTCTATTGGTGTTTGGCGCTTGTCCACGAATGATGCGTTGGTCCCGAAGTGCATGTTACTAGCATTTTCTGCCATTGTCTCGGATCTTTGGCACGTCCATTCCTTGCAATCGAACTTCTCGGAGCCATCTATGAGTTTGAGAGGGGTGGGCAGGGTTCGACACCTCCGTCGTTGCGTGCTTCTTCTTCCCGAGATCTTTTGACTGAGCCATGTCAGTGCTCGAGCCAAACGACTCGGGGTGGGGGGCGACGTTACACGGCGGAGTTGTCCGCGGCAAGTTTTTTCGGTCTCGGTGCCCCATTTGAAACCCTCGAGCACATCGACGACACGGTCTCGCCCTTTGGTTGCGGCCTCGGCATACATCTTGCGAGTGCTCTTCACGAAGCATTTCGATGTCCCCCGGAGGTTGCCTTGAAACTTGGTCGCACAGCGGTTCGGGTCGTCGTATAGATGCTTTGCATCATACGTTTCCCCACCGTGTGGCGATACGAAATGCTTTCGAGCAGGGGCTCACAAGAGGACGGATCCGCGGAATTGGCACGGGCGTGTTCGTCGATTGTGTGCGAGTGCTAAATAACGGTGTGTTGTCGGTATCTTCGTCCCTGAGAATGCGGTCCT
>BSBN01002313.1:7500-42500 GCA_027924645.1 Cunninghamia lanceolata | reverse complement strand
GTCTTGCACCTACGCCCGTGGAGAGGGGTTTCCATTTGCATCCGTCCCCGTCCCGATCCGCGTCCCCGTCCCCGTCCCCGTCCCTGTCCCCGTCGCCGCCCCGCCCCGGCAACCCTGTCCCGTCCCGACTTGGGTCGCGGCGACTTGGCCCCCAAAGGAATCTGTCGCGCCCCGCCCCGCACCTGCAACCCCGCCCCGCCCCTGCAACCCCGTCCCGACTTGGGCGAGTTGGCGACTTGGGTCGCGGCAACTTGGCCCCCCGAAGAATCCGTCCGCGTCCCTGTCCCTATACCCCTCGCCGCCCCGCCCCGGCAACCCTGTCCCGTCGCGACTTGGTCCCACAAAGAATCTGTCGCGCCCCGCTCCGTCCCGTCGCGTCACGCCCCGTCCCGTCGCGTCACGCCCCGTCCCGTCCCGCGCCGCGCCGCGCCGCCCCGTCTCGACTTGGGTCGCGGCAACTTGGCCCTCCGAAGAATCCGTCTCGCCCCGCCCCGTCCCGCCCCGTCCCCGTCCGGTGGGGTTTCTGGAAAATTAAGAGCGGTGGGGTTTCTAGAAAATTAGGACTGGTGGGGTTTCTAGAAAATTAGGACTGGTGGGGTTTCCGCCTATTCGGTGGGGTTTCTAGAAAATTAGGAGCGGTGGGGTTTCTGCCTATCCGGTGGGGTTTCTCGAAAAGTAGGACCGGTGGGGTTTCTCGTCCCGCCGCGCCGCGCCCCACCCCGACAGCACCGCCCCGCCCGTCCCGACTTGGGCGACCTGGCACCCCAAAGAATCCGTCCCGCCCCGCCCCGGCAACCCTGTCCCGTCCCGACTTGGGTCGCGACGACTCGCCCCCGCAAAGAATCTGTCGCGCCCCGCCCCGCCCCGTCGCGTCCCGCCCCGCCCCGTCCCGCCTCGTCCGACTTGGCACCCCAGAGAATCCGTCCCGCCGCGCCCCGTCCCGACTTGGGTCGCGGCGACTTGGCCCCCCAAAGAATCTGTCGTGCCCCGTCGCGTCCCGCCCCGCCCCGCGCCGCCCCGCCCCGCCCCGCACCTGCAAACCCGTCCCGCCCCGCCCCGTCCCGACTTGGGCGAGTTGGCGAGTTGGTCCCCCCGAAGAATCCGTCCGCGTCCGCGTCCCCGTCCCTATATACCCGTCGCTGCCCCGCCCCGGCAACCCTGTCCTGTCCCGACTTGGGTCGGGGCGACTTGGCCCCCCAAAGAATCTGCCCCGCCCCCCAACCCCGTCCCGCACCGCTCCGTCTCGTCCCGCCCCGCACCGTCCCACCCCGCCCCACAACCCCGTCCCGGCAGCCCCGTCCCGTCCCGACTTGGACGACTTGGCACCCCAAAGAATCCGCCCCGTCCCGACTTGGGCGAGTTGGCGACTTGGCCCCCAAAAGAATCCGTCCCGCCCCATCCCCCCACACCCCTGCAACCCCGTCCCGTCCCGCCCCGTCCCGACTTGGGCGAGTTGGCGACTTGCCCCCCCCCCAAAGAATCCGCCCCGTCCCGACTTGGGCGAGTTGGCGACTTGCCCCCCCAAAGAACCCGCCCCGCCCCGCCCCGCCCCGCCCCGCCGCGCCCCCACCCGTCCCCGTCCCCGTCCCGACTTGGGTCGCGGCGACTCGCCCCCCCAAAGAATCTGTCGCGTCCCGTCCCATCGCGTCCCGCCCTCTCCCGCCGCGCCCCGCCCTGCACCTGCAACCTCGTCCCGTCCCGCCCCGCCCCTGCAACCCCGTCCCGACTTGGGCGAGTTGGCGACTTGGCCCCCCGAAGAATCCGTCCCGCCCCGCCCCACCCCACACCACACCGCCCCACCCCACAACCCCGTCCCGTCCCGACTTGGGCGACTCGGCACCCCAAAGAATCCGTCCCGCCCCGCCCCGGCAACCCTGTCCCGTCCCGACTTGGGTCACGGCGACTCGCCCCCGCAAAGAACCTGTCGCGCCCCGCTCCGTCCCGTCGCGTCCCGCCCCGCCCCGCACCTGCAACCCCGCCCCGTCCCGCCTCGTCCGACTTGGCACCCCAAAGAATCCGTCCCACCGCGCCCCGTCCCGACTTGGGTCGCGGCGACTTGGCACCCCAAAGAATCTGTCGTGCCCCATCGCGTCCCGCTCCGTCCCGTCGCGTCCCGCCCCGCACCGCACCTGCAAACCCGTCCCGACTTGGGCGAGTTGGCGAGTTGGCCCCCCGAAGAATCCGTCCGCGTCCCTGTCCCTATACCCGTCGCCGCCCCGGCAACCCTGTCTTGTCCCGACTTGGGCCGCGGCAGAGAATCCGCCCCGCCCCCCAACCCCGTCCCGCCCCGCCCCACAACCCCGTCCCGGCAAACCCGCCCCGCCCCGCCCCGTCCCGACTTGGGCGATTTGGCGACTTGGCCCCCAAAAGAATCCATCCCGCCCCATCCCGCCACACCCCTGCAACCCCGTCCCGCCCCGTCCCGACTTGGGCGGGTTGGCGACTTGCCCCCCCAAAGAATCCGCCCAGCCCCGTCCCGCCGCGCCGCGCCCCCACCCGTCCCCGTCCCGACTTGGGTCGCGGCGACTCGCCCCCCCAAAGAATCTGTCGCGCCCCGCTCCGTCCCGTCGCGTCCCGTCGCGTCGCGTCGCGCCCCGCCCCGCACCCGCAACCCCGCCTCGCACCTGCAACCTCGCCCCCCCTCTGCAACCCCGTCCCGACTTGGGCGAGTTGGCGACTTGGGTCGCGGCAACTTGGCCCCCCGAAGAATCCGTCCCGCCCCGCCCCGCCCCGTCACGTCCAGCCCCGTCGCCGTCCGGTGGGGTTTCTAGAAAATTAAGAGCGGTGGGGTTTCTAGAAAATTAGCACTGGTGGGGTTTCCGCCTATTCGGTGGGGTTTCTAGAAAATTAGGAGCGGTGGGGTTTCTGCCTATCCGGTGGGGTTTATCGAAAAGTAGGAGCGGTGGGGTTTCCGCCTGCCCCGTCCCGACTTGGGCGACTTGGCACCCCAAAGAATCCGTCCCGCCGCGCCCCGCCCCGGCAACCCTATCCCGTCCCGACTTGGGTCGCGGCGACTTGGCCCCCCAAAGAATCCGTCGCGCCCCGTCGCGTCCCGCCCCGTCCCGCACCGGCAACCCCGTCCCGTCCCGTCTCGCACCGCCCGGCCCCTGCAACCCCGTCCCGTCTCGCCCCGCCCCTGCAACCCCGTCCCGACTTGGGCGAGTTGGCGACTTGGGCCGCGGCAACTTGGCCCCCCGAAGAATCCGTCCCGCCCCGCCCTGCCCCGTCGCCGTCCGGTGGGGTTTCTAGAAAATTAGGACTGGTGGGGTTTCTAGAAAATTAGGAGCGGTGGGGTTTCTGCCTATCCGGTGGGGTTTATTGAAAAGTAGGAGCGGCGGGGTTTCCGCCTACCCCGTCCCGACTTGGGCGACTTGGCACCCCAAAGAATCCGTCCCGCCGCGCCCTGCCCCGGCAACCCTGTCCCATCCCGACTTGGGTCGCGGCGACTTGGCCCCCGAAAGAATCTGTCGCACCCCGCCCCGTCCCGTCGCGTCCCGTCCCGCCCCGCCCCGTCGCGTCCCGCCCCGCCCCGCACCGCACCTGCAACCCCGTCGCGTCCCGCCCCGCCCCGCCCCGTCCCCACTTGGGCGGGTTGGCGACTTGGCCCCCCGAAGAATCCATCCGCGTCCGCGTCCCTGTCCCTATACCCGTCGCCGCCCCGCCCCGCCGCGCCCTGCCCCGGCAACCCTGTCCCGTCCCGACTTGGGTCGCGGCGACTTGGCCCCCCAAAGAATCTGTCGCGCCCCGTCGCGTCCCGCCCCGTCCCGCACCGTCCCGCCCTGCCCCGCACCTGCAACCCCGTCCCGTCCCGCCCCGCCCCGTCTCGCACCGCCCGGCCCCTGCGACCCCGTCCCGCCCCGCCCCGACTTGGGCGAGTTGCCGACTTGGGTCGCGGCAACTTGGCCCCCCGAAGAATCCGTCCCGCCCCGCCCCGCCCCGTCCCGCCCCGCAACCCCGTCCCGTCCCGACTTGGACGACTTGGCACCCCAAAGAATCCGCCCCGTCCCGACTTGGGCGAGTTGGCGACTTGGCCCCCACAAGAATCCGTCCCGCCCCATCCCGCCACACCCCTGCAACCCCGTCCCGACTTGGGCGAGTTGGCGACTTGCCCCCCCCCCCCCCAAAGAATCTGTCCCGTCCCGCCCCGCCCCGCCCCGTCCCGCCGCGCCACGCCCCCACCCGTCCCCACCCTGCCAGTCCCGTCCCGACTTGGGCGAATTGGTGACTTCGGCCGTGACGACTTGGCCACCCAAAGAATCCATCCCGTCCAGCGCCGCCCCGTCCCGTCCCGACTTGGGCGAGTTGGCGACTTCTTTTGCGGCGACTTGGCCCCCGAATGAAACCATCTCGACCCGTCCCATCCACCCAGACTGTCCCGTCCGTCCTGTCCACCCCGGCTGCCCTGTCCGCCCCGACCACCCCGATTGTCCCGCTCGTCCCCGTCCCGACCACCTGTCCGCCCCGTCCTGTCCCGTCCCCGTCCCTGCGCTCGTGAATCCTTTTTTTTTTTTTTTCCAAGTGCGGAGTGGGGTTTCCCTTTGGCTCAGCCGCATTCCTTCCAAGTCTTGGGTGGGGTCGCCTGCGCTCGTGAATCCGCCCGGTGGGGTTTCTAGAAAATTAAGAGCGGTGGGGTTTCCGCCTGTCCAGTGGGATTTCTAGAAAATTAGGAGTGGTGGGGTTTCTAGAAAATTAGGAGCGGTGGGGTTTCCGCCTATCCGGTGGGGTTTCCGCCTGCCCCGCCCCGTCCTGGCTTGGGCGAGTTGGCGACTTGGCCACCCAAAGAATCGGTCACGCCCTGCTCCGTCGGGCCCCGTCTCGTCCCGCCCCGCCTCGTCCTGCCCCGCCCTGCCAACCCCGCCCCGTCTCGACTTGGGCGAGTTGGCAACTTGGCCCCGCCCCGCCCCGCCCCGTCCCATCTCGCCCCACCCCACCCCGTCCCCGTCCCGTCCGGTGGGGTTTCTAGAAAATTAAGAGCGGTGGGGTTTCTAGAAATTTAGGAGTGGTGGGGTTTCTGCCTATTCGATGGGGTTTCTAGAAAATTAGGAGCGGTGGGGTTTCTGCCCGTCCGGTGGGGTTTCTAGAAAATTAGGAGCGGTGGGGTTTCCGCCTATCCGGTGGGGTTTCTCGAAAAGTAGGAGCGGTGGGGTTTCCGCCTGCCCCGTCCCGTCCCGACTTGGGCGAGTTGGCGACTTGGACCCCCAAAGAATCTGCCCCGCCCCGCCCCGCCCCGCCCCGGCAACGCCGTCCCGTCCAGCCCCGTCTCGACTTGGGCGAGTTGGCAACTTGGCCCCGCAAACAATCCGTCCCGCCCCCGCCCCGCCCCTCCCCGCCCCGTCCCGCCTTGGGCGAGTTGGCAACTTGGCCCCCCAAACAATCTGTCCCGCCCCGCCCCGCCCCTCCCCGCCCCGTCCCGTCCCGCCCCTCCCTGCCCCGCCCCGTCCCGCCCCGCCCCGGCAACGCCGTCCCGTCCAGCCCCGTCTCGACTTGGGCGAGTTGGCAACTTGGCCCCCCAAAGAATTCGTCCCGCCCCGTCCCGTCCGGTGGGGTTTCTAGAAAATTAAGAGCGGTGGGGTTTCCGCCTGTTCAGTGGGATTTCTAGAAAATTAGGAGCGGTGGGGTTTCCGCCTGTTCGGTGGGGTTTCTAGAAAATTAGGAGCGGTGGGGTTTCCGCCTGTCCGGTGGGGTTTCTGGAAAATTAGGAGCGGTTGGGTTTCCGTCTATCCGGTTGGGTTTCTCGTAAAGTAGGAGCGGTGGGGTTTCCGCCTACCCCGCCCCGTCGTGCCCCGTCCCATCCCGCCCCGTCCCGACTTGGGTGAGTTGGCGACTTGGCCCCCCAAAGAATCCGTCCCGCCCCGCCCTGTCCCCATCCCCATCCCCGTCCCCATCCTGCCCCGTCCGGTGGGGTTTCTAGAAAATTAGGAGTGGTGGGGTTTCTGCCTATTCGGTGGGGTTTCTAAAATATTAGTAGCGGTGGGGTTTCCGCCTGCCTCGTCCCGTCCCGTCCCGTCCCGCCGCGCCGCGCCCCGCCTCGGCAGCGCCGTCCCGTTCCGCCCCGTCCTGACTTGGGCGAGTTGGCGACTTGGCCCCCCAAAGAATCCGTCCTGCCCCGCCCCGTCCCGACTTGGGCGAGTTGGCAACTTGGCCCCCCAAAGAATCCGTCCCGTCCCGTCCCGTCCCGACTTCGGTCGCGGCGACTTGGTGACCTGGGCGACTTGGCCCCCGAATGAAGCCATCTCCACCCGTCTCGTCCTAACTTGGGCGAGTTGGCGACATAGGATGGCATCGAGTAAAGAGGTGAGTAGAAAAGCGCAACGCCCAACCAAAAACTAAAAAGGGTGCAACACCGGGACTTCCCGGGAGGTCACCCATCCCAGTACTACTCCGGCCCAAGCGCGCTTAACTGCGGAGTTCTGATGGGATCCGGTGCACTAACGCTGGTATGATCGCACCCAACATGAAATTGTCTTCACGCTCTTGTTGTATAATGGCACCGGCCGTCCCGGTGGGGATTCTACAAAGTTAGGAGCGGTGGCGTTTCCGGAAAATCTGGTCTGGTGGGGTTTCCACAAGAATTGGTCCGGTGGGGTTTCTGTAAAATCTGGTCCAGTGCGGTTTCTGTAAAATCTGGTCTAGTGCAGTTCTCTGTAAAATCTGGTCCGACGGGGTATCCTCAAAATCCAGTCTGGTGGGGTTTCCAGATAATTCAATTTGATGGGGTTCCCATAAAATTTAGGACGGGGGAGCTTGGCAAGTTGGGCCAACTCGACAACTCTGTAGACCTGGGGGACTTGGGTAAATGGGTGACCTGGCCCGAGGGACTTGTTCGACCTAAGGGGGCTTGGACGCTCCAGGGGTACGCCAACATTTCAAAACATGGTCGGCGACATGCACTGTTGGACGTCGTTAGCTAGTGCGCTGAGGCCTGTCCAGAGGTTGACTCGTGCCACTTCGCCAACGTCAGTGGGCATTGTTGTTTAGGAAACGGGGCGAGGCCCATTGTAGGGAAAATAATTGGGACAAGCTCTGGGGGATGTCGTTCGAGCCCAGTTTTGGGGAACGGGGTTGGGGCCCACTGTTGGGGAGGTCAACGGGGGAGGGTGTTTGGGCCCAGTGTCGAGGTTTGTGCTTAGCATTGGGGAATGTCGTCGGAGAGCGAGGTCGGGGCCTAGTGTTGGGGAGCATCGTCGGGGAACGTGTTTCGGGGCGAGTGTTGGGGAAAGCGATCGCGGAGTGGGGTCGAGGCCTACTGTTAGGAGACTTGCGGTTTTCATAAAATCTGGTCCGGTAGGATTTCCACAAGAACTGGTCTGGTGGGGTTTCCGTAAAATTCCGGTGCGATGGGGTTTCAACAAAAACTGGTCCGGTGGGTTTTCGTAAAATCTGGTACGGTGGGGTTTCCACATAATCCATATTGATGGGGTTCCCATAATATTTAGGATGTGCGAGCTTGGCGAGTTGGACCAACTCGAGGAAAGCCATCATTTCAAAACATGGTCGGCGCCCTGCGCTGTCGGACGCCGTTAGTTAGTGGGGCTGGCGCTTGTGTAGAGGTTGACTCTTGCCACTTCGGCAACATCAGTGGGCGTCGTTGTTTAGGAAAGGGGTCAGGGTTTCAGGGTTTCAGGGTTCAGGGTTTCAGGGTTCGGGTTCAGGGTTTCAGGGTTCAAGGTTTCAGGGTTCAGGGTTCAAGGTTAGGGTTTCAGGGTTAGGGTTTCAGGGTTCAGGGTTCAGGTTTCAGGGTTCCAGGGTTTCAGGGTTCCAGGGTTCAGGGTTCAGGGTTTCAGGGTTCAGGGTTTCAGGGTTCAGGGTTCAGGGTTTGTGTTTCAGGGTTCAGGGTTCAGGGTTCAGGGTTCAGGGTTCTCTAGGGTTCCAGGGTTCTAGGGTTTCAGGGTTCAGGGTTTAGGGTTTCAGGGTTCAGGGTTCAGGGTTTGGGTTTCAGGGTTCAGGGTTCTAGGGTTCAGGGTTCAGGGTTCTAGGGTTCAGGGTTTCAGGGTTCAGGGTTTCAGGGTTCAGGGTTCAGGGTTTCAAGGGTTCAGGGTTCAGGGTTTCAGGGTTCAGGGGTTCGGGGTTCGGGGTTCGGGGTTCGGGGTTTCGGGTTCAGGGTTCAGGGTTTCAGGGTTCAGGGTTCAGGGTTTCAGGGTTTCAGGGTTCAGGGTTTCAGGGTTCAGGGTTTCAGGGTTCAGGGTTTCAGGGTTTCAGGGTTTCAAGGTTTCAGGGTTCGGGGTTCAGGGTTCAGGGTTTCGGGTTCAGGGTTCAGGGTTTCAGGGTTCAGGGTTCAGGGTTTCGGGGTTTCAGGGTTCAGGGTTTCAGGGTTCAAGGTTCAGGGTTTCAGGGTTCAGGGTTCAGGGTTCAGGGTTTCAGGGTTCAGGGTTCAGGGTTCAGGGTTAAGGGTTTCAGGGTTTCAGGGTTTCAGGGTTCAGGGTTTCAGGGTTCAGGTTTCAGGGTTCAGGGTTCAGGTTTCAGGTTTCAGGGTTTCAGGGTTCAAGGTTTCAGGGTTTGGGGTTCAGGGTTCGGGTTTCAGGGTTCAGGGTTTCGGGTTCAGGGTTCAGAGTTTCAGGGTTCAAGGTTCGGGGTTTCAGGGTTCAGGGTTTCAGGGTTTCGGGTTTCAGGGTTCAGGGTTTCGGGGTTCAGGGTTCAGGGTTCAGGGTTCAGGGTTTCAGGGTTCAGGGTTCAGGGTTTCAGGGTTTCAGGGTTCAGGGTTCAGGGTTTCAGGGTTCAGGGTTTCAGGGTTCGGGTTCAGGGTTTCAGGGTTCAAGGTTTCAGGGTTCAGGGTTCAGGGTTCAGGGTTCGGGTTCAGGGTTAGGGTTTCAGGGTTAGGGTTTCAGGGTTCAGGGTTCAGGGTTCAGGGTTCAGGTTTCAGGGTTCCAGGGTTTCAGGGTTCCGGGTTCCAGGGTTCAGGGTTCAGGGTTCAGGGTTCAGGGTTCTCTAGGGTTCAGGGTTCAGGGTTTCAGGGTTCAGGGTTCCAGGTTTGGGTTTCAGGGTTCAGGGTTTGGGTTTCAGGGTTCAGGGTTCAGGGTTCAGGGTTCAGGGTTCTAGGGTTCAGGGTTCAGGGTTCAAGGGTTCAGGGTTTCAGGGTTCAGGGTTCAGGGTTTCAGGGTTCAGGGTTCAGGGTTTCAAGGGTTCAGGGTTCAGGGTTTCAGGGTTCAGGGGTTCGGGGTTCGGGGTTCGGGGTTTCGGGTTCGGGGTTCAGGGTTTCAGGGTTTCAGGGTTCAGGGTTTCAGGGTTTCAGGGTTCAGGGTTTCAGGGTTTCAGGGTTTCAGGGTTCGAGGTTCAGGGTTCAGGGTTTCAGGTTCAGGGTTCAGGGTTCAGGGTTTCGGGTTCAGGGTTCAGGGTTTCGGGGTTTCAGGGTTCAGGGTTCAAGGTTTCAGGGTTTCAGGGTTCAGGGTTCAGGGTTTCGGGTTCAGGGTTCAGGGTTTCAGGGTTCATGGTTCAGGGTTTCAGGGTTTCAGGGTTCAGGGGTTCAGGGTTTCAGGGTTCAGGGTTCAGGTTTCAGGGTTTCAGGGTTCAGGGTTTCAGGGTTCAGGGTTCAGGGTTCAGGTTTCAGGTTTAAGGGTTTCAGGGTTCAAGGTTTCAGGGTTTGGGGTTCAGGGTTCAGGTTTCAGGGTTCAGGGTTTCGGGTTCAGGGTTCAGGGTTTCAGGGTTCAAGGTTCAGGGTTTCAGGGTTCAGGGTTTCAGGGTTTCGGGGTTTCAGGGTTTCAGGTTTCAGGGTTCAGGGTTTCGGGGTTCAGGGTTTCGGGTTCAGGGTTCAGGGTTCAGGGTTTCAGGGTTCAGGGTTCAGGGTTTCAGGGTTTCAGGGTTCAGGGTTGAGGGTTTCAGGGTTCAGGGTTCAGGGTTTCAGGGCTTCAGGGTTCAGGGTTCAGGGTTCAGGGTTTCAGGGTTGAGGGTTAAGGTTTCAGGGTTCAGGGTTTCAGTGTTCAAGGTTTCAGGGTTTGGGGTTCAGGGTTTGGGGTTCGGGTTCAGTGTTCGGGTTTCAGGGTTCAGGGCTTCAGGGTTCAGGGTTTCAGGGTTCGGGGTTCAGGTTCAGGTTTCAGGGTTCAGGGTTCAGGGTTCAGGGTTCCGGGTTCCAGGGTTCAGGGTTCCGGGTTCGGGGTTCAGGGTTCGGGGTTCAGGGTTCAGGGTTTCAGGGTTCAGGGTTTCAGGGTTCAGAGTTTCAGGGTTCAGGGTTCAGGGTTCCGGTTCAGCGTTCGGGTTTCAGGGTTCGGGGTTCAGGGTTCGGGGTTCAGCGTTCGGGGTTCGGCGTTCAGGGTTCGGGTTTTAGGGTTCGGGTTTCAGGGTTCGGGGTTTCAGGGTTCGGGTTCAGGGTTCGGGTTTCAGGGTTCAAGTTTCAGGGTTCAGGGTTTCAGGGTTCAGGGTTGAGGGTCCGGGGTTGAGGGTTGAGGGTTCGGGGTTCAGGGTTCAGGGTTCAGGGTTTCAGGGTTCAGGGTTCAGGGTTCAAGGTTCAAGGTTCAGGGTTCAGGGTTCAGGGTACAGGGTTCAGGGTTCGGGGTTCGGGGTTCGTGGCTCAGGGTTTCAGGGTTCAGGGTTTCAGGGTTCGGGGTTCGGGGTTCAGGGTTCGAGGTTTCAGGGTTTCAGGGTTCAGGGTTCAGGGTTCAGGGTTCAGGGTTCAGGGTTCAGGGTTTCGGGTTCAGGGTTCAGAGTTTCAGGGTTCAAGGTTCGGGGTTTCAGGGTTCAGGGTTTCAGGGTTTCGGGTTTCAGGGTTCAGGGTTTCGGGGTTCAGGGTTCAGGGTTCAGGGTTCAGGGTTTCAGGGTTTAGGGTTCAGGGTTCAGGGTTTCAGGGTTTCAGGGTTCAGGGTTCAGGGTTTCAGGGTTCAGGGTTTCAGGGTTCGGGTTCAGGGTTTCAGGGTTCAAGGTTTCAGGGTTCAGGGTTCAGGGTTCAGGGTTAGGGTTTCAGGGTTAGGGTTTCAGGGTTCAGGGTTCAGGGTTCAGGGTTCAGGTTTCAGGGTTCCAGGGTTTCAGGGTTCCGGGTTCCAGGGTTCAGGGTTCAGGGTTCAGGGTTCAGGGTTCTCTAGGGTTCAGGGTTCAGGGTTTCAGGGTTCAGGGTTCCAGGTTTGGGTTTCAGGGTTCAGGGTTTGGGTTTCAGGGTTCAGGGTTCAGGGTTCAGGGTTCAGGGTTCTAGGGTTCAGGGTTCAGGGTTCAAGGGTTCAGGGTTTCAGGGTTCAGGGTTCAGGGTTTCAGGGTTCAGGGTTCAGGGTTTCAAGGGTTCAGGGTTCAGGGTTTCAGGGTTCAGGGGTTCGGGGTTCGGGGTTCGGGGTTTCAGGTTCGGGGTTCAGGGTTTCAGGGTTTCAGGGTTCAGGGTTTCAGGGTTCAGGGTTTCAGGGTTTCAGGGTTTCAGGGTTCGAGGTTCAGGGTTCAGGGTTTCAGGTTCAGGGTTCAGGGTTCAGGGTTTCGGGTTCAGGGTTTCGGGGTTTCAGGGTTCAGGGTTCAAGGTTTCAGGGTTTCAGGGTTCAGGGTTCAGGGTTTCGGGTTCAGGGTTCAGGGTTTCAGGGTTCATGGTTCAGGGTTTCAGGGTTTCAGGGTTCAGGGGTTCAGGGTTTCAGGGTTCAGGGTTCAGGTTTCAGGGTTTCAGGGTTCAGGGTTTCAGGGTTCAGGGTTCAGGGTTCAGGTTTCAGGTTTAAGGGTTTCAGGGTTCAAGGTTTCAGGGTTTGGGGTTCAGGGTTCAGGTTTCAGGGTTCAGGGTTTCGGGTTCAGGGTTCAGGGTTTCAGGGTTCAAGGTTCAGGGTTTCAGGGTTCAGGGTTTCAGGGTTTCGGGGTTTCAGGGTTTCAGGTTTCAGGGTTCAGGGTTTCGGGGTTCAGGGTTTCGGGTTCAGGGTTCAGGGTTCAGGGTTTCAGGGTTCAGGGTTCAGGGTTTCAGGGTTTCAGGGTTCAGGGTTGAGGGTTTCAGGGTTCAGGGTTCAGGGTTTCAGGGCTTCAGGGTTCAGGGTTCAGGGTTCAGGGTTTCAGGGTTGAGGGTTAAGGTTTCAGGGTTCAGGGTTTCAGTGTTCAAGGTTTCAGGGTTTGGGGTTCAGGGTTTGGGGTTCGGGTTCAGTGTTCGGGTTTCAGGGTTCAGGGCTTCAGGGTTCAGGGTTTCAGGGTTCGGGGTTCAGGTTCAGGTTTCAGGGTTCAGGGTTCAGGGTTCAGGGTTCCGGGTTCCAGGGTTCAGGGTTCCGGGTTCCGGGTTCAGGGTTCGGGGTTCAGGGTTCAGGGTTTCAGGGTTCAGGGTTTCAGGGTTCAGAGTTTCAGGGTTCAGGGTTCAGGGTTCCGGTTCAGCGTTCGGGTTTCAGGGTTCGGGGTTCAGGGTTCGGGGTTCAGCGTTTGGGGTTCAGCGTTCAGGGTTCGGGTTTTAGGGTTCGGGTTTCAGGGTTCGGGGTTTCAGGGTTCGGGTTCAGGGTTCGGGTTTCAGGGTTCAAGTTTCAGGGTTCAGGGTTTCAGGGTTCAGGGTTGAGGGTCCGGGGTTGAGGGTTGAGGGTTCGGGGTTCAGGGTTCAGGGTTCAGGGTTTCAGGGTTCAGGGTTCAGGGTTCAAGGTTCAAGGTTCAGGGTTCAGGGTTCAGGGTACAGGGTTCAGGGTTCGGGGTTCGGGGTTCGTGGCTCAGGGTTTCAGGGTTCAGGGTTTCAGGGTTCGGGGTTCGGGGTTCAGGGTTCGAGGTTTCAGGGTTTCAGGGTTCAGGGTTCAGGGTTCAGGGTTCAGGGTTCAGGGTTCAGGGTTCAGGGTTTCGGGTTCAGGGTTCAGAGTTTCAGGGTTCAAGGTTCGGGGTTTCAGGGTTCAGGGTTTCAGGGTTTCGGGTTTCAGGGTTCAGGGTTTCGGGGTTCAGGGTTCAGGGTTCAGGGTTCAGGGTTTCAGGGTTCAGGGTTCAGGGTTCAGGGTTTCAGGGTTTCAGGGTTCAGGGTTCAGGGTTTCAGGGTTCAGGGTTTCAGGGTTCGGGTTCAGGGTTTCAGGGTTCAAGGTTTCAGGGTTCAGGGTTCAGGGTTCAGGGTTAGGGTTTCAGGGTTAGGGTTTCAGGGTTCAGGGTTCAGGGTTCAGGGTTCAGGTTTCAGGGTTCCAGGGTTTCAGGGTTCCGGGTTCCAGGGTTCAGGGTTCAGGGTTCAGGGTTCAGGGTTCTCTAGGGTTCAGGGTTCAGGGTTTCAGGGTTCAGGGTTCCAGGTTTGGGTTTCAGGGTTCAGGGTTTGGGTTTCAGGGTTCAGGGTTCAGGGTTCAGGGTTCAGGGTTCTAGGGTTCAGGGTTCAGGGTTCAAGGGTTCAGGGTTTCAGGGTTCAGGGTTCAGGGTTTCAGGGTTCAGGGTTCAGGGTTTCAAGGGTTCAGGGTTCAGGGTTTCAGGGTTCAGGGGTTCGGGGTTCGGGGTTCGGGGTTTCGGGTTCGGGGTTCAGGGTTTCAGGGTTCAGGGTTTCAGGGTTCAGGGTTTCAGGGTTTCAGGGTTTCAGGGTTCGAGGTTCAGGGTTCAGGGTTTCAGGTTCAGGGTTCAGGGTTCAGGGTTTCGGGTTCAGGGTTCAGGGTTTCGGGGTTTCAGGGTTCAGGGTTCAAGGTTTCAGGGTTTCAGGGTTCAGGGTTCAGGGTTTCGGGTTCAGGGTTCAGGGTTTCAGGGTTCATGGTTCAGGGTTTCAGGGTTTCAGGGTTCAGGGGTTCAGGGTTTCAGGGTTCAGGGTTCAGGTTTCAGGGTTTCAGGGTTCAGGGTTTCAGGGTTCAGGGTTCAGGGTTCAGGTTTCAGGTTTAAGGGTTTCAGGGTTCAAGGTTTCAGGGTTTGGGGTTCAGGGTTCAGGTTTCAGGGTTCAGGGTTTCGGGTTCAGGGTTCAGGGTTTCAGGGTTCAAGGTTCAGGGTTTCAGGGTTCAGGGTTTCAGGGTTTCGGGGTTTCAGGGTTTCAGGTTTCAGGGTTCAGGGTTTCGGGGTTCAGGGTTTCGGGTTCAGGGTTCAGGGTTCAGGGTTTCAGGGTTCAGGGTTCAGGGTTTCAGGGTTTCAGGGTTCAGGGTTGAGGGTTTCAGGGTTCAGGGTTCAGGGTTTCAGGGCTTCAGGGTTCAGGGTTCAGGGTTCAGGGTTTCAGGGTTGAGGGTTAAGGTTTCAGGGTTCAGGGTTTCAGTGTTCAAGGTTTCAGGGTTTGGGGTTCAGGGTTTGGGGTTCGGGTTCAGTGTTCGGGTTTCAGGGTTCAGGGCTTCAGGGTTCAGGGTTTCAGGGTTCGGGGTTCAGGTTCAGGTTTCAGGGTTCAGGGTTCAGGGTTCAGGGTTCCGGGTTCCAGGGTTCAGGGTTCCGGGTTCGGGGTTCAGGGTTCGGGGTTTAGGGTTCAGGGTTTCAGGGTTCAGGGTTTCAGGGTTCAGAGTTTCAGGGTTCAGGGTTCAGGGTTCCGGTTCAGCGTTCGGGTTTCAGGGTTCGGGGTTCAGGGTTCGGGGTTCAGCGTTTGGGGTTCAGCGTTCAGGGTTCGGGTTTTAGGGTTCGGGTTTCAGGGTTCGGGGTTTCAGGGTTCGGGTTCAGGGTTCGGGTTTCAGGGTTCAAGTTTCAGGGTTCAGGGTTTCAGGGTTCAGGGTTGAGGGTCCGGGGTTGAGGGTTGAGGGTTCGGGGTTCAGGGTTCAGGGTTCAGGGTTTCAGGGTTCAGGGTTCAGGGTTCAAGGTTCAAGGTTCAGGGTTCAGGGTTCAGGGTACAGGGTTCAGGGTTCGGGGTTCGGGGTTCGTGGCTCAGGGTTTCAGGGTTCAGGGTTTCAGGGTTCGGGGTTCGGGGTTCAGGGTTCGAGGTTTCAGGGTTTCAGGGTTCAGGGTTCAGGGTTCAGGGTTCAGGGTTCAGGGTTTCAGGGTTCAGGGTTCAGGGTTTCAGGGTTTCAGGGTTCAGGGTTCAGGGTTTCAGGGTTCATGGTTCTAGGGGTTAGGGTTCAGGGTTTGGGTTTCAGGGTTCAGGGTTCAGGGTTTCAGGGTTCAGGGTTCAGGGTTCAGGGTTTCAGGGTTCTAGGGTTCAGGGTTTCAGGGTTCTAGGGTTCAGGGTTCAGGGTTTCAGGGTTCAGGGTTGAGGGTTTCAGGGTTTAGGGTTCAAGGTTTCAAGGGTTCAGGGTTTAGGGTTTCAGGGTTCAGGGGTTCGGGTTTCAAGGTTCAAGGGTTCGGGGTTCGGGGTTCAGGGTTCAGGGTTTCGGGTTCAGGGTTCAGGGTTCAGGGTTTCAGGGTTCAGGGTTTCGGGTTTCAGGGTTCAGGGTTCAGGGTTCAGGGTTCAGGGTTTCAGGGTTTAGGGTTCAGGGTTCAGGGTTCAGGGTTTCAGGGTTTCAGGGTTCAGGGTTCAGGGTTTCAGGGTTTCAGGGTTCAGGGTTTCAAGGTTCAGGGTTTCAGGGTTCAGGGTTCAGGTTCAGGGTCTAGGTTTCAGGGTTCAGGGTTTCAGGGTTCAGGGTTTCAGGGTTCGGGGTTCGGGTTTCAGGGTTCAGGTTTCAGGGTTCCAGGGTTCGGGGTTCCGGGTTCGAGGTTCAGGGTTCGGGGTTCAGGGTTCAGGGTTTCGGGGTTCAGAGTTTCAGGGTTCAGGGTTCAGGGTTCCGGTTCAGGGTTCGGGTTTCAGGGTTCGGGGTTCAGGGTTCGAGGTTCAGCGTTCGGGTTTCAGGGTTCAGCGTTCGGGTTTCAGGGTTCAGGGTTCAGGTTTCAGGGTTCGGGGTTTCAGGGTTCAGGGTTCAGGGTTCACGGTTTCAGGGTTCAGGGTTCAGGGTTCGGGGTTGAGGGTTCAGGGTTCAGGGTTTCAGGGTTCAGGGTTCAGGGTTTCAGGGTTCAGGGTTCTGGGTTCGGGGTTCAAGGTTCAGGGTTCAGGGTTCAGGGTTCAGGGTTCGGGGTTCGTGGCTTAGGGTTTCAGGGTTCAGGGTTTTAGGGTTCGGGGTTCGGGGTTTAGGGTTCAAGGTTTCAGGGTTCAGGGTTTAAGGGTTCGGGTTTCAGGGTTCAGGTTTCAGGGTTTCAGGGTTCCAGGGTTTCAGGCTTCAGGGTTTCAGGGTTCTGGGTTTCAGGGTTCAGGGTTTTGGGGTTCAGGGTTCCGGGGTTCAGGGTTCATGGTTTCAGGGGTCAGGGTTTCAGGGGTCAGGGTTTCAGAGTTCAGGGTTCAGGGTTCAGGGTTCAGGGTTCAGGGGTTAGGGTTTTAGGGGTTAGGGTTTTAGGGGTTTAGGGTTTCAGGGGTCAGGGTTTCAAGGTTCAGGGTTCAGGGTTTTAGGGTTCAGGGTTCAGGGTTCAGTGTTCAGCGGTGAGGGTTCAGGGTTCAGGGTTCAGGGTTCAGTGTTCAGCGGTGAGGGTTCAGGGTTTCAGGGTTCAGGGTTTCAGGGTTCAGGTTCCAGGGTTCAGGTTTCAGGGTTCAGGGTTTCAGGGTTCAGGGTTCAGGGTTCCAGGGTTGAAGGTTCCAGGTTCGGAGTTCAGGGTTCGGGGTTTCAGGGTTCGGGGTTCAGGGTTCCAGGGTTCACGGTTCCAGGGTTCACGGTTGTAGGGTTCAGGGTTTCAGGGTTCGTGGTTCAGGGTTCGGGTTTCAAGGTTCAGGGTTCAGGGTTCAGGGTTCGGGGTTCAGGGTTCGGGGTTTCAGGGTTCAGAGTTTCAGGGTTCAGGGTTCCGTGTTCAGGGTTCGGGGTTCAGGGTTCGGGGTTTCAGGGTTCAGAGTTTCAGGGTTCAGGGTTCAGGGTTCCGGTTCAGGGTTCGGGTTTCAGGGTTCGGGGTTGAGGGTTGAGGGTTCAGGGTTCGGGTTTCAGGGTTCAGGGTTCAGGTTTCAGGGTTCGGGTTTCAGGGTTCAGTGTTTCAGGGTTCCGGGTTTCAGGGTCCGGGTTCAGGGTTCGGGTTTCAGGGTTCAGGTTTCAGGGTTCAGGGTTTCAGGGTTCAGGGTTTCAGGGTTCAGGTTTTCGGGTTCGGGGTTCAGGGTTCGGGGTTCAGGGTTCAGGGTTTCAGGGTTCAGAGTTTCAGGGTTCAGGGTTTAGGGTTCCGGTTTAGGGTTCGGGTTTCAAGGTTCGGGGTTTAGGGTTCAGGGTTCAGGGTTCGGGTTTCAGGGTTCGGGTTTCAGGGTTCAGGGTTCGGGTTTCAGGGTTCGGGTTTCAGCGTTCCGGGTTTCAGGGTTCGAGGTTTCAGGGTTCGGGTTCAGGGTTCGGGTTTCAGGGTTCAGGTTTCAGGGTTCAGGGTTTCAGGGTTCAGGGTTTCAGGGTTCAGGGTTGAGGGTCGAGGGTTGAGGGTTGAGGATTGAGGGTTTAAGGGTTCAGTGTTCTTGGTTCGGGGTTCAAGGTTCAGGGTTCAGGGTTCGGGGTTCAGGGTTCGGGGTTCAGGGTTTCGGGGCTCAGGGGTTCGGGGTTCAGGGTTCGGGTTTCAGGGTTCAGGGTTTCAGGGTTCAGGGTTTCAGGGTTCGGGTTTCAGGGTCCAGGGTTCAGGGTTCCAGGGTTTCGGGTTCCGGGTTTCAGGGTTCAGGGGTTCAGGGTTCAGGGTTTCAGGGGTCAGGGTTTCAGGGGTCAGGGTTTCAGGGTTCAGGGTTCAGGGTTCAGGGTTTAGGGGTGAGGGTTTTAGGGGTTAGGGTTTTAGGGGTTTAGGGTTTTAGGGGTTAGGGTTCAGGGTTCAGGGTTCAGGGTTCAGGGTTCAGGGTTCAGGGTTTCAGGGTTCAGGGTTCAGGGTTCAGGGTTTCAGGGTTCAGGGTTCAGCGTTCAGCGTTCAGCGTTGAGGGTTCAGGGTTTCAGGGTTCAGGGTTTCAGGGTTCGGGTTCCAGGGTTCAGGGTTTCAGGGTTCAGGGTTTCAGGGTTCAGGGTTCAGGGTTCCAGGGTTCAGGGTTCCAGGGTTTGTGGTTTAGGGTTCGGGGTTCCAGGGTTCGGGGTTCAGGGTTCGGGGTTCAGGGTTCCAGGGTTCAGGGTTCAGGGTTCAGGGTTCCAGGGTTCAGGGTTCGGGGTTCGGGGTTCAGGTTTCAGGGTTCGGGGTTTCAGGGTTCAGGGTTTCAGGGTTCAGGGTTTCAAGGTTCGGTGTTTCAGGGTTCAGGGTTTCAGTGTTCAGGGTTCAGTGTTCAGGGTTCAGGGTTTCAGGGTTCAGGGTTCAGGGTTCAGGGTTCAGGGTTTCAGGGTTTCAGGGTTCGGGTTTCAGGGTTCAGTGTTCGGGGTTCAGGGTTTTAGGGTTCAGGGTTCAGGGTTCAGGGTTTCAGGGTTCAGGGTTCAGGGTTCCGGGTTTCAGGGTTCAGGGGTTCAGGGGTCAGGGGTTCAGGGGTCAGGGTTTCAGGGTTCAGGGTTTCAGGGTTCAGGGTTCAGGGGTCAGGGTTCAGGGGTCAGGGTTCAGGGGTTAGGGTTTTAGGGGTTTAGGGTTTTAGGGGTTAGGGTTCAGGTTCAGGGTTTCAGGGTTCAGGGTTCAGGTTTCAGGGGTTAGGGCTTTAGGGGTTAGGGTTTTGGGTTTTAGGGTTTAGGGTTTAGGGTTTTAGGGTTTAGGGTTTTAGGGTTTAGGGTTTAGGGTTTTGGGTTTGGGGTTTTAGGGTTTAGGGTTTTAGGGTTTTGGGTTTAGGGTTTTGGGTTTAGGGTTTAGGGTTTTGGGTTTTGGGTTTAGGGTTTTAGGGTTTAGGGTTTTAGGGTTTAGGGGTTTTCGAAAGATCTGGTTCGGTGTTGTTTCCACAAGAACTGGTCCGGTGGGGTTTCCATAAATCTGGTCCGGTGGGGTTTCTGTAAAATCTGGTATAGTGCAGTTTCTGTAAAATCTGGTCCGGCGGGGTATCCTCAAAATCAAGTCTGGTGGGGTTTCCAGATAATTCAAGTCGATGGGGTTCCCGTAAAATTTAGGACGGGGGAGCTTGGCAAGTTGGGCCATCTCGACAACTCTGGAGACCGGGGGGACTTGGGTGAATGGGTGACCTGGCCCGAGGGACTTGTTCGACCTAAGGGGGCTTGGACGGCGCAGGGGTAAGCCAACATTTCAAAACATGGTCGGCGACATGCGCTGTTGGACGTCGTTAGCTAGTGCGGATGAGGCCTGTCCAGAGGTTGACTCGTGCCACTTCGCCAACGTCAGTGGGTGTCGTTGTTTAGGAAAGGGGGCGAGGCCCATTGTAAGGAATGCAATTGGGACAAGCTCTGGGGGATGTTGTTCGAGCCCCGTTTTGGGGAACGGGGTTGGGGCCCACTGTTGGGGAAGTCAACGGGGAAGGGTGTTTTGGCCCAGTGTCGGGGTGTGTCAAGGAGGAAAGGGGTTCGGGGCTCATGCTTAGCATTGGGGAATGTCGTCGGAGTGCGAGGTCGGGGCCTAATGTTGGGGAGCATCGTCAGTGAACGTGTTTCGGGGCGAGTGTTGGGGAAAGCCATTGCGGAGTGGAGTCGAGGCCTGCTGTTAGGGGACCCGGGGTTCTCATAAAATCTGGTCCGGTCGGGTTTCGTAAAATTTGGTACGGTGGGGTTTCCACAAAGCCTGGTCCGGTGGGGTTTTCATAAAATCTGGTCCGGTGGGGTTTCCACAAGAACTGGTCCGGTGGGGTTTCCGTAAAATCTGGTCTGGTGGGGTTTCCGTAAAATCTGGTCTGATGGGGTTTCCACAAAATCTGGTCTAGTGCGGTTTCTGTAAAATCTGGTCCGGCGGGGTATCCTCAAAATTAAGTCCGGTGGGGTTTCCAGATAATTCAATTGGATGGGGTTCCCATAAAATTCAGGACGGGGGGCTTGCTTGGCAAGTTGGGCCAACTCAACGACTCTGGAGACCGGGGGACTTGGGTAAATGGGTGACCTGGCCCGAGGGACTTGTTCGACCTAAGGGGGCTTGGACGGTCGAGGGGTAAGCCAACATTTCAAAAACATGGTCGGCGACATGCGCCGTTGGACGTTGTTAACTAGTGCACTGAGGCCTGTCCAGAGGTTGACTCGTACCACTTCGCCAATGTCAGTGGGCATCGTTGTTTAGGAAAGGGGGCGAGGCCCATTGTAGGGAACGTAATTGGGACAAGCTCTGGGGGATGTCGTTCGAGCCCAGTTTTGGGGAACGGGGTTGGGGCCCAGTGTTTGGGCTGAGTGTCGAAGTGTGTCAAGGAGGAATGGGGTTCGGGGTTCGTGCCTAGCAATGGGGAATGTCCTCGGCGAGCGAGGTCGGGGCCTAGTGTTGTGGAGTACCGTCGGGTAACGTGTTTCGGGGCCAGTGTTTATGAGTGGTGGGATTTTCCTCCAGTTAATTTAGGTGGGGTTCCTATAAATATTCAATCTGACGTGGTCGATAAGAAATTCAGCTTGATGGGGTTTCCGCAAATTTTTGTTTGGTAGTTTGCGGCAAGATTCAGTCCGGCGGGGTTTCCATAAATGTTAAGGTCGTGGGATGAGCTTCCAAAAAATTTCGGGTGGTGTTTCCTCAAGGATTGGTCTGGTGGGGTTTCTAAAATATTCGGTCCGTTGGGGTTTCTAGAAAATTACGTTTGGTGGGGTTTCTAGAAAATTTCATTCGACAGGTTTTCCAAAATATCCAGTCCGATGGGGTTTCCAGAAAATTCTGTCACGCCTCGTCCCATCCCGGCCGAGGCCTGCGACCGGGATAGGACGGGGCAGCCGTGATGGGACAGGGCGGCCGGGATGGGAAAGGACAGGACAGTGCGAGACAGGTGGACTGGGCAGGACGGAACGGGACGGGATGGTCGGGATGAGACGGGATGGCACGAGACAGGATGGGACGGGACGGGCCGGGTCGAGATGGGACAGGATGGGATGGGACGGGACGGGACAGGGCGAGGCGGGGCGAGACGGGACGGGGCGGGGCTGTCCGCTATCCCCTGTCCGATGTCCCCTGTCGCCTGTCCGTTGTCCCCTGTCGGCTGTCCCCTGTTGGCTGTCGGCTGTCCGCGGGACAGGATGGGACGGGGCAGTCGGAATGGGACAGGACGACCTGGATGGGACAGGGCGGACGGGACGGGAAAGGACAGGACAGTGCGAGACAGGCGGACGAGGCAGAACAGAACGGACGAGATGGTCGGGATGAGACGGGATGGGACGGGCCAGGCCGAGATGGGACGGGATGGGATGGGACGGGACGGGACGGGACGAGCGGGACAGTCGGAACAGTCGGGACGGGACCGGGCAGGACGGGACGGGGCGGCGGGGCGGGGCGGGGCGGGGCTGTCCGCTATCCTCTGTCCACCGTCCGCTGTCCCCTGTCCCCTGTCGGCTGTCCACTGTCCGCTATCCGCTGTCCATTGTCCATTGTCCGCTATCTGATATCCGATGTCCGCTGTCCACTGTCCATTGTCCCCTGTCCGTTATCCCACGTTCGCTGTCCATAACGCAATGTGAGGTGATTGCGAGCTCCGAGATCAAACCTTCCGTTGTGTAGCGTTCAGACTCATAATTACTATAGGGGGGTAGTTTTTGTTACGCCGCTGTCCGCTGTCCCCTATCCGCAGTTTGCCGTCCCCTGTTCGCCATCCGCTGTCCGCCGTCCGCCGTCCCCTGTTTGGTGTCCTCTATCCGCTGTCCCATGTCCGCTGTGGCATGTCCGCTGTCCTCTGTCTGCTGTCCTTTGTGGCCTGTTCGCCGTCCACTGTGGCTCGTCCGTTGTCCGTTGTCCGCCGTCCGCTGTCCCTCATCCGCTGTCCACCGTCCCCTGTCCACTGTACCATGTCCACTATCCCTTGTCCACCGTCCGCTGTGGCCTGTCCGCTGTCCGCCGTCCGCTGTCCCCTGTCTGTTCTCCCCTGTCCGCCGTCTGCTGTCCCCTGTCCCCTTTCTGCCGTCCGCTATCCCCTGTCCGCCTTCCCCTGTCCGCTGTGGCCTGTCCGCTGTCCGCAGTCTGCTGTCCCCTGTCCGCCGTCCGCTGTTCGCTGTCCCCTTTCCGCCGTCCGCTGTCCCCTATCTGCTATCCGCTGTCCGCCGTCCGCTGTCCCCTGTCCGCCGTCCGCCGTCCGCCGTCCGCTGTCCCCTGTCCGCCGTCCCCTGTCCGCTGTCCGCTGTCCGCCGTCCGCTGTCCCCTGTCCGCTGTCCGCCGTCCCCTGTCCCCTGTCCGCCGTCCGCTGTGCCCTGTCCGCTGTCCGCTGTCCGCCGTCCGCCGTCCCCTGTCCCCTTTCTGCCGTCCGCTGTCCCCTGTCCACCGTCCGCTGTCCCCTGTCCGCCGTCCGCTGTCCCCTGTCCGCTGTGCCCTGTCCGCCGTCCGCTGTGGCCCGTCCGCTATGGCCTGTCCGCTGTGGCCCGTCCGCTATGGCCTGTCCGCTGTCCCCTTTCCGCCGTCCGCCGTCCGCTGTCCCCTATCCGCTGTCCGCCGTCCGCCGTCCCCTGTCCGCCGTCCGCCGTCCCCTGTCCAGAATGTGAGGTGATTGCGAGCTCCGAGCTCAACCTTCCATTGTGCTGCGTTCAGACTTATAACTACTATAGGGGGGTGGTGTTCATGAGGGTGCCGAGTCCATGTGCGGAAATTCGAGTTTGCATTCCAATGCAGGAAATCCGAGTTGCATTGCAATGCAGGATATCCGGGCTGTTTCTGGGCGAGCTGATTCCGGCCGAAGAGAGAGATGACGGAAAGTGAGGTAGTTGCGATCTCCGAGCTCAACCTTCCGTTGTGCTGCGTTCAGACTTATAACTACTATAGGGGGGCGGTGTTCATGAGGGTGCCGAGTCCATGTGCAGAAATCCGAGTTTGCATTGCAATGCAGGATATCCGGGCTGTTTCTGGGCGAGCTGATTCCAGCCGAAGAGAGAGATGACGGAAAGTGAGGTAGTTGCGATCTCCGAGCTCAACCTTCCGTTGTGCTGCGTTCAGACTTATAACTACTATAGGGGGGGCGGTGTTCATGAGGGTGCCGAGTCCATGTGCGGAAATCCGAGTTTGCATTGCAATGCAGGAAATCCGAGTGGCATTGCAATGCAGGATATCCGGGCTGTTTCTGGGCGAGCTGATTCCGGCCGAAGAGAGAGATGACGGAAAGTGAGGTAGTTGCGATCTCCGAGCTCAACCTTCCGTTGTGCTGCGTTCAGACTTATAACTACTATAGGGGGGCGGTGTTCATGAGGGTGCCGAGTCCATGTGCGGAAATCCGAGTTTGCATTGCAATGCAGGATATCCGGGCTGTTTCTGGGCGAGCTGATTCCAGCCGAAGAGAGAGATGACGGAAAGTGAGGTAGTTGCGATCTCCGAGCTCAACCTTCCGTTGTGCTGCGTTCAGACTTATAACTACTATAGGGGGGGCGGTGTTCATGAGGGTGCCGAGTCCATGTGCGGAAATCCGAGTTTGCATTGCAATGCAGGAAATCCGAGTGGCATTGCAATGCAGGATATCCGGGCTGTTTCTAGGCGAGCTGATTCCGGCCGAAGAGAGAGATGACGGAAAGTGAGGTAATTGCGAGCTCCGAGCTCAACCTTCCGTTGTGCTGCGTTTAGACTTATAACTACTATAGGGGGGGCGGTGTTCATGAGGGTGCCGAGTCCATGTGCGGAAATCCGAGTTTGCATTGCAATGCAGGAAATCCGAGTTGCATTGCAATGCAGGATATCCGGGCTGTTTTTGGGCGAGCTGATTCAGGGCCGAAGAGAGAGATGACGGAAAGTGAGGTAATTGCGAGCTCCGAGCTCAACCTTCCGTTGTGCTGCGTTCAGACTTATAACTACTATAGGGGGGTGGTGTTCGTGAGGGTGCCGAGTCCATGTGCGGAAATCCGAGTTGCATTGCAATGCAGGATATCCGGGCTATTTCTGGGCGAGCTGATTCTATCCGGGCTATTTCTGGGCGAGCTGATTCTATCCGGGCTATTTCTGGGCGACCTGATTCTATCCGGGATGTTTCTGGGCGACCTGATTCTATCCGGGATGTTTCTGGGCAAGCTGATTCTATCCGGGATGTTTCTGGGCGAGCTGATTCTATCCGGCCGAAGAGAGAGATGACGGAAAGTGAGGTAATTGCGAACTCTCGACTCAGCCTTCCGTTGTGCCGCGTTCAGACTTATAACTACTATGGGGGAAGGTGTTTGGGCATTTCATGGCCTGGGGTAAGTCGCAGTGAGCAAGTCGGGTTAGACATGGCGAGCTGCGCACCGGCAAACATCCGGGATATTTGCTGATCGGGTTCTAAGCTGGACGCTGGCATTTCCTCCGGGATAGCGCTGAGTTAGCCGAGTTGTGAGGTGATTGCGAAGACGGAAAGTGAGGTAATTGCGAACACTCGACTCAGCCTTCCGTTGTGCCGCGTTCAGACTTATAACTACTGTAAGGGGCTGCTTTCAAAGACTTAGCGCTTGGTGCGTTGGTCGGCCCAGAACTGGCGCGTAGGAGATCCGGGTTCATGCATGCCGGAATTCCGAGTTACTTCTGTGGTTGAAAGTTGTTCCTGCAGTCGGCAAGTTTGTTGGCGGGCTGCAAAATGGTTAAGTCATGGCGAGTTGGTAATCGGCGAGCTGTGCAAATGCACCGGGTTGTTTTTTGGTGCAATTCGTCAAGGGTGGCGGCCTGGGGAAGTCGCAGTGAGCAAGTCGGGTTGACAGGCGAGCAGCGCACGGGTAGTTTTCTGATCGGGTTCTGCGAAAAACGCACCGGTAGTTTTCGGGTAGTTTTCGGGTAGTTTTTTGAGTTGGCCGAGTTGGCCGAGCTCGCACCGAAGCCGGAAGCCGGGTTGTTTACAGATGACGGAAAGTGAGTTGATTGCGGGATATTTTCTCAGCCTTCCGTTGTGCCGCGTTCAGACTTATAACTACTATGGGGGAAGGTGTTTGGTTGGGCATTTCATGGCGGTGTCCACGCCGACCCCCCCGCGTGCCCCCGTAGGATGGAACCATGTTCTGTGCCAAGGTATACGAGCTGTTTACGAATGGGCAAGTCCCATGAGGGTAGAGCTCGGGCTCCTTGGTGCAGGATAATGTGATTGCTACGGGGACATGCGGAAGCAACCCAAAATCTATGCCGAGGCTCTGTGGGCATCACAGTTGGAACGGAATCGTCATTGGATGCACGCTCGGAACGGTCCCTTTACATTCCAATTCCGTGCCCTGATACTGGGATACCTCGGTAGCGTCCGTCTAGCCTCTGGGTTGCTTTAGATGGTTGCGAGATGCCATGCGGGAGGCCGAATAGAGAGATGACGGAAAGTGAGGTAATTGCGAACTCTCGACTTGCTCACTGCGGCCTGGGGAAGTCGCAGTGAGCAAGTCGGGTTGACAGGCGAGCAGCGCACGGGTAGTTTTCTGATCGGGTTCTGTGAAAAACGCACCGGTAGTTTTCGGGTAGTTTTCGGGTAGTTTTTTGAGTCGGCCGAGTTGGTCGAGCTCGCACCGAAGCCGGAAGCCGGGTTGTTTACAGATGACGGAAAGTGAGTTGATTGCGGGATATTTTCTCAGCCTTCCGTTGTGCCGCGTTCAGACTTATAACTACTATGGGGGAAGGTGTTTGGTTGGGCATTTCATGGCGGTGTCCACGCCGACCCCCCCGCGTGCCCCCGTAGGATGGAACCATGTTCTGTGCCAAGGTATACGAGCTGTTTACGAATGGGCAAGTCCCATGAGGGTAGAGCTCGGGCTCCTTGGTGCGGGATAATGTGATTGCTACGGGGACATGCGGAAGCGACCCAAAATCTATGCCGAGGCTCTGTGGGCATCACAGTTGGAACGGAATCGTCATTGGATGCACGCTCGGAACGGTCCCTTTAACATTACATTCCAATGCCGTGACCTGATACTGGGATACCTCGGTAGCGTCCGTCTAGCCTCTGGGTTGCTTCAGATGGTTGCGAGATGCCATGCGGGAGGCCGAATAGAGAGATGACGGAAAGTGAGGTAATTGCGAACTCTCGACTTGCTCACTGCGGCCTGGGGAAGTCGCAGTGAGCAAGTCGGGTTGACAGGCGAGCAGCGCACGGGTAGTTTTCTGATCGGGTTCTGTGAAAAACGCACCGGTAGTTTTCGGGTAGTTTTCGGGTAGTTTTTTGAGTCGGCCGAGTTGGTCGAGCTCGCACCGAAGCCGGAAGCCGGGTTGTTTACAGATGACGGAAAGTGAGTTGATTGCGGGATATTTTCTCAGCCTTCCGTTGTGCCGCGTTCAGACTTATGACTACTATGGGGGAAGGTGTTTGGTTGGGCATTTCATGGCGGTGTCCAGGCCGACCCCCCCGCGTGCCCCCGTAGGATGGAACCATGTTCTGTGCCAAGGTATACGAGCTGTTTACGAATGGGCAAGTCCCATGAGGGTAGAGCTCGGGCTCCTTGGTGCGGGATAATGTGATTGCTACGGGGGACATGCGGAAGCGACCCAAAATCTATGCCGAGGCTCTGTGGGCATCACAGTTGGAACGGAATCGTCATTGGATGCACGCTCGGAACGGTCCCTTTAACATTCCAATGCCGTGACCTGATACTGGGATACCTCGGTAGCGTCCGTCTAGCTTCTGGGTTGCTTCAGATGGTTGCGAGATGCCATGCGGGAATCCGAATAGAGAGATGACGCAAAGTGAGGTAATTGCGAACTCTCGACTCAGCCTTCCGTTGTGCCGCATTCAGACTTATAACTACTATGGGGGAAGGTGTTTGGTTGGGCATTTCATGGCGGTGTCCAGGCCGACCCCCCCGCGTGCCCCCGTAGGATGGAACCATGTTCTGTGCCAAGGTATACGAGCTGTTTACGAATGGGCAAGTCCCATGAGGGTAGAGCTCGGGCTCCTTGGTGCGGGATAATGTGATTGCTACGGGGACATGCGGAAGCGACCCAAAATCTATGCCGAGGCTCTGTGGGCATCACAGTTGGAACGGAATCGTCATTGGATGCACGCTCGGAACGGTCCCTTTAACATTCCAATGCCGTGACCTGATACTGGGATACCTCGGTAGCGTCTGTATAGCCTCTGGGTTGCTTCAGATGGTTGCGAGATGCCATGCGGGAGGCCGAATAGAGAGATGACGCAAAGTGAGGTAATTGCGAACTCTCGACTCAGCCTTCCGTTGTGCCGCGTTCAGACTTATAACTACTATGGGGGAAGGTGTTTGGTTGGGCATTTCATGGCGGTGTCCAGGCCGACCCCCCCGCGCGCCCCCGTAGGATGGAACCATGTTCTGTGCCAAGGTATACGAGCTGTTTACGAATGGGCAAGTCCCATGAGGGTAGAGCTCGGGCTCCTTGGTGCGGGATAATGTGATTGCTACGGGGACATGCGGAAGCGACCCAAAATCTATGCCGAGGCTCTGTGGGCATCACAGTTGGAACGGAATCGTCATTGGATGCACGCTCGGAACGGTCCCTTTAACATTCCAATGCCGTGACCTGATACTGGGATACCTCGGTAGCGTCTGTATAGCCTCTGGGTTGCTTCAGATGGTTGCGAGATGCCATGCGGGAGGCCGAATAGAGAGATGACGCAAAGTGAGGTAATTGCGAACTCTCGACTCAGCCTTCCGTTGTGCCGCGTTCAGACTTATAACTACTATGGGGGAAGGCGTTTGGTTGGGCATTTCATGGCGGTGTCCAGGCCGACCCCCCCGCGCGCCCCCGTAGGATGGAACCATGTTCTGTGCCAAGGTATACGAGCTGTTTACGAATGGGCAAGTCCCATGAGGGTAGAGCTCGGGCTCCTTGGTGCGGGATAATGTGATTGCTATGGGGACATGCGGAAGCGACCCAAAATCTATGCCGAGGCTCTGTGGGCATCACAGTTGGAACGGAATCGTCATTGGATGCACGCTCGGAACGGTCCCTTTAACATTCCAATGCCGTGACCTGATACTGGGATACCTCGGTAGCGTCTGTATAGCCTCTGGGTTGCTTCAGATGGTTGCGAGATGCCATGCGGGATGCCGAATAGAGAGATGACGCAAAGTGAGGTAATTGCGAACTCTCGACTCAGCCTTCCGTTGTGCCGCGTTCAGACTTATAACTACTATGGGGGAAGTTGTTTGGTTGGGCATTTCATGGCGGTGTCCAGGCCGACCCCCCCGCGTGCCCCCGTAGGATGGAACCATGTTCTGTGCCAAGGTATACGAGCTGTTTACGAATGGGCAAGTCCCATGAGGGTAGAGCTCGGGCTCCTTGGTGCGGGATAATGTGATTGCTACGGGGACATGCGGAAGCGACCCAAAATCTATGCCGAGGCTCTGTGGGCATCACAGTTGGAACGGAATCGTCATTGGATGCACGCTCGGAACGGTCCCTTTAACATTCCAATGCCGTGACCTGATACTGGGATATACCTCGGTAGCGTCTGTATAGCCTCTGGGTTGCTTCAGATGGTTGCGAGATGCCATGCGGGAGGCCGAATAGAGAGATGACGCAAAGTGAGGTAATTGCGAACTCTCGACTCAGCCTTCCGTTGTGCCGCGTTCAGACTTATAACTACTATGGGGGAAGGCGTTTGGTTGGGCATTTCATGGCGGTGTCCAGGCCGACCCCCCCGCGCGCCCCCGTAGGATGGAACCATGTTCTGTGCCAAGGTATACGAGCTGTTTACGAATGGGCAAGTCCCATGAGGGTAGAGCTCGGGCTCCTTGGTGCGGGATAATGTGATTGCTACGGGGACATGCGGAAGCGACCCAAAATCTATGCCGAGGCTCTGTGGGCATCACAGTTGGAACGGAATCGTCATTGGATGCACGCTCGGAACGGTCCCTTTAACATTCCAATGCCGTGACCTGATACTGTGATACCTCGGTAGCGTCCGTCTAGCTTCTGGGTTGCTTCAGATGGTTGCGAGATGCCATGCGGGAGGCCGAATAGAGAGATGACGCAAAGTGAGGTAATTGCGAACTCTCGACTCAGCCTTCCGTTGTGCCGCGTTCAGACTTATAACTACTATGGGGGAAGGTGTTTGGTTGGGCATTTCATGGCGGTGTCCATGCCGACCCCCCCGCGTGCCCCCGTAGGATGGAACCATGTTCTGTGCCAAGGTATACGAGCTGTTTACGAATGGGCAAGTCCCATGAGGGTAGAGCTCGGGCTCCTTGGTGCGGGACAATGTGATTGCTACCGGGACATGCGGAAGCGACCCAAAATCTATGCCGAGGCTCTGTGGGCATCACAGTTGGAACGGAATCGTCATTGGATGCACGCTCGGAACGGTCCCTTTAACATTCCAATGCCGTGACCTGATACTGGGATACCTCGGTAGCGTCTGTATAGCCTCTGGGTTGCTTCAGATGGTTGCGAGATGCCATGCGGGAGGCCGAATAGAGAGATGACGCAAAGTGAGGTAATTGCGAACTCTCGACTCAGCCTTCCTTTGTGCCGCGTTCAGACTTATAACTACTATGGGGGAAGGTGTTTGGTTGGGCATTTCATGGCGGTGTCCAGGCCGACCCCCCCGCGTGCCCCCGTAGGATGGAACCATGTTCTGTGCCAAGGTATACGAGCTGTTTACGAATGGGCAAGTCCCATGAGGGTAGAGCTCGGGCTCCTTGGTGCGGGATAATGTGATTGCTACGGGGACATGCGGAAGCGACCCAGATGCCATGCCGAGGCTCTGTGGGTATCACAGTTGGAACGGAATCGTCATTGGATGCACGCTTGGAACGGTCCCTTCAACATTCCAATGCCGTGACATTCCAATGCCGTGACCTGATACTGGGATACCTCGGTAGCGTCCGTCTAGGTTTCTGGGTTGCTTTAGATGGTTGCGAGATGCCATGCGGAAGGCGGAAGAGGGATATCTCGACCTGGCCTACCGTTGTCCCGAAGAGATCTCGATTGGCAGTTGATGGCCTGCCAAACGCGGAAGCCACTCGGATCGGGACACCCAGTTGCTATGCGGAGGCTTTGTGCGCATCACAGTTGGAACGGAATCGGCATTGGACGCACGCTCGGAACGGTCCCTTTATAATCCAATGTCGTGCCTCGTTCCTGCGATGCCTCTGGAGCCTTCGTCTAGCTCTTGGGTCGCTCGAGACAGTGGCCAAAAAGAGCCATTTTCGGTGGAATGACAATTGGCATTGCCAATTGTCACCCCCGCGCGTGCATCCATTCTATGATTGGGGCATATGCAAAACTCGGCGGCTGAATGGACTCGGACTGGGACACCCAGTTGCTATGCGGAGGCTCTGTGGGCATCACAGTTGGAATGGAATCGGCATTGGATGCACGCTCGGAACGGTCCCTTTACAATCCAATGCAGTGACCTGATACTGGGATACCTCGTGCGCCTGCGTCTAGCTCTTGGGTCGCTCGGGAGAAGTTCTGGGGTATAACGCTTGGCATTTGGTGGCGTGCCTATGCTGACCCCGCGCCGCGTGCCCCCTCACATGGTCCATGTCCTGTGCCAAGGCATTCGTGCGGCCCTTCGAACGGCCAGTCCCAGGAGGGGACAGCTCGGGCTCCTTGGTGCGGCACATCATTCATGCGGTGGGAGCTTTGCGGAAGCGCGACTCGGATCTGGACACCCAGTTGCTATGCGGAGGCTTTGTAGGCATCACAGTTGTAACGGAATCGGCATTGGACGCACACTCGGAACGGTCCCTTTACAATCCAATGCAGTGACCTGATACTGGGATGCCTCGTGAGCCTGCGTCTAGCTCTTGGGTCGCTCGAGACAGTCGCGAAAAAGCCACTTTCGGGGGAACGACTGTTGGCATTGCCAATTGCCACCCCCGCGCGTGCTTCCATTCTATGATTGGGGCATATGCAAAACTCGGCGGTTGAATGGACTCGGACACCCAGTTGCTATGCGGAGGCTCTGTGGGCATCACAGTTGAAAGGGAATCGGCATTGGATGCACGCTCGGAACGGTCCCTTTACAATCCAATGCAGTGACCTGATACTGGGATACCTGGTGAGCCTGCGTCTACCTCTTGGGTCGCTCGGGACAAGTTCTGGGGTATGACGCTTGGCATTCGGTGGCGTGCCAAAGCTGACCCCCCGCCGCGTGCTCCCTCTCATGATCCATGTCGTGTGCCAAGGCATTCTTGCGGCCTTTCGAATGGCCAGTCCCAGGAGGGGACAGCTCGGGCTCCTTGGTGCAGCACATCTTTCATGCGATGGGAGCTTTGCGGAATTGCGACTCGGATCGGGACACACCCAGTTGCTATGCGGAGGCTTTGTTGGCATCACAGTTGTAACGGAATCGGCATTGGACGCACGCTCGGAACGGTCCCTTTACAATCCAATGCAGTGACCTGATACTGGGATACCTCGTGAGCCTGCTTCTAGCTCTTGGGTCGCTCGAGACAGTCGCGAAAAAGCCACTTTCGGGGGAACGACTGTTGGCATTGCCAATGGCGACCCCCGCGCGTGCTTCCATTCTATGATTGGGGCATATGCAAAACTCGGCGGTTGAATGGACTAGGACTCGGACACCCGGTTGCTATGCGGAGGCTCTGTGGGCATCACAGTTTTCACGGAATCGGCATTGGATGCACGCTCGGCACGGTCCCTTTACAATCCAATGCAGTGACCCGATACTGGGATACCTTGTGAGCCTGCGTCTACCTCCTGGGTCGCTCGGGACAAGTTCTGGGGTATGACGCTTGGCATTCGGTGGCGTGCCAAAGCTGACCCCCAGCCGCGTGCCCCCTCGCATGATCCATGTCGTGTGCCAAGGCATTCTTGCGGCCTTTCGAACGGCCAGTCCCAGGAGGGGACAGCTCGGGCTCCTTGGTGCAGCACATCTTTCATGCGATGGGAGCTTTGCGGAAGCGACTCGGATCGGGACACCCAGTTGCTATGCGGAGGCTTTGTTGGCATCACAGTTGTAACGGAATCGGCATTGGACGCACGCTCGGAACGGTCCCTTTACAATCCAATGCAGTGACCTGATACTGGGATGCCTCGTGAGCCTGCGTCTAGCTCTTGGGTCGCTCGAGACAGTCGCGAAAAAGCCACTTTCGGGGGAACGACTGTTGGCATTGCCAATGGCCACCCCCGCGCGTGCTTCCATTCTATGATTGGGGCATATGCAAAACTCGGCGGTTGAATGGACTAGGACTCGGACACCCGGTTGCTATGCGGAGGCTCTGTGGGCATCACAGTTTTCACGGAATCGGCATTGGATGCACGCTCGGAACGGTCCCTTTACAATCCAATGCAGTGACCTGATACTGGGATACCTTGTGAGCCTGCGTCTACCTCCTGGGTCGCTCGGGACAAGTTCTGGGGTATGACGCTTGGCATTCGGTGGCGTGCCAAAGCTGACCCCCAGCCGCGTGCCCCCTCGCATGATCCATGTCGTGTGCCAAGGCATTCTTGCGGCCTTTCGAACAGCCAGTCCCAGGAGGGGACAGCTCGGGCTCCTTGGTGCAGCACATCTTTCATGCGATGGGAGCTTTGCGGAAGCGCGACTCAGATCTGGACGCCCAGTTGTTATGCGGAGGCTTTGTTGGCATCACAGTTGTAACGGAATCGGCATTGGACGCACGCTCGGAACGGTCCCTTTACAATCCAATGCAGTGACTTGATACTGCGATGCCTCGTGAGCTTGCGTCTAGCTCTTGGGTTGCTCGAGACGGTCGCGAAAAAGCCACCTTCGGGGGAACGACTGTTGGCATTGCCAATTGCCACCCCCGCGCGTGCTTCCATTCTATGATTGGGGCATATGCAAAACTCGGCGGTTGAATGGACTCGGACACCCAGTTGCTATGCGGAGGCTCTGTGGGCATCACAGTTGAAAGGGAATCGGCATTGGATGCACGCTCGGAACGGTCCCTTTACAATCCAATGCAGTGACCTGATACTGGGATAGCTGGTGAGCCTGCGTCTACCTCTTGGGTCGCTCGGGACAAGTTCTGGGGTATGACGCTTGGCATTCGGTGGCGTGCCAAAGCTGACCCCCCGCCGCGTGCCCCCTCTCATGATCCATGTCGTGTGCCAAGGCATTCTTGCGGCCTTTCGAACGGCCAGTCCCAGGAGGGGACAGCTCGGGCTCCTTGGTGCAGCACATCTTTCATGCGATGGGAGCTTTGCGGAAGCGCGACTCGGATCTGGATGCCCAGTTGTTATGCGGAGGCTTTGTTGGCATCACAGTTGTAACGGAATCGGCATTGGACGCACGCTCGGAACGGTCCCTTTACAATCCAATGCAGTGACCTGATACTGCGATGCCTCGTGAGCCTGCGTCTAGCTCTTGCGTTGCTCGAGACAGTCGCGAAAAAGCCACTTTCGGGGGAACGACTGTTGGCATTGCCAATTGCCACCCCCGCGCGTGCTTCCATTCTATGATTGGGGCATATGCAAAACTCGGCGGTTGAATGGACTCGGACACCCAGTTGCTATGCGGAGGCTCTGTGGGCATCACAGTTTGAAAGGGAATCGGCATTTGGATGCACGCTCGGAACGGTCCCTTTACAATCCAATGCAGTGACCTGATACTGGGATACCTCGTGAGCCTGCGTCTAGCTCTTGGGTCGCTCGGGACAAGTTCTGGGGTATGACGCTTGGCATTCGGTGGCGTGCCAAAGCTGACCCCCCGCCGCGTGCCCCCTCTCATGATCCATGTTGTGTGCCAAGGCATTCTTGCGGCCTTTCGAACGGCCAGTCCCAGTCCCAGGAGGGGACAGCTCGGGCTCCTTGGTGCAGCACATCTTTCATGCGATGGGAGCTTTGCGGAATTGCGACTCGGATCGGGACACCCAGTTTTTATGCGGAGGCTTTGTTGGCATCACAGTTGTAACGGAATCGGCATTGGACGCACGCTCGGAACGGTCCCTTTACAATCCAATGCAGTGACCTTATACTGGGATACCTCGTGAGCCTGCGTCTAGCTCTTGGGTCGCTCGAGACAGTTGCGAAAAAGCCACTTTCGGGGGAACGACTGTTGGCATTGCCAATTGCCACCCCCGCGCGTGCTTCCTTTCTATGATTGGGGCATATGCAAAACTCGGCGGTTGAATGGACTCCGACACCCAGTCGCTATGCGGAGGCTCTGTGGGCATCACAGTTTTTACGGAATCGGCATTTGGATGCACGCTCGGAACGGTCCCCCTTTATAAAATCCATTTCCTTGTCCCGTTACTGTGATACCTCTGTAGCCTACGTCTAGCTCTTGGGTCGCTCGGCAAGGTCGTGCAAATTCGGTGTACGCTGCGGGAAGTATGGATACGGCGAGTCTCCGACTAGGAGGACAGTTTCTCTGCGAAGAGTGGCATGATGGTTGATGAGGCAATTCGATTCAGTCCCAAGCTTTGGCCTCGGGCCACTGTGAGGGCTGTCGATTCTCTCTTTCCAACTCGTCTCCACCCAGTAACAGACTTGACAACAGGTAATCGGTCTCATTCTCGATTGTTCCTGGAGGTAGTCTTCGGAACTTTTGGAATTGACCTCTCACTTCATCTCCTCTCTGTGTGAGGAGTAGTGTGCTTGTGCCGTTTCCTTGGTGGCATTCACGTCGCAAATATTGTGGAGGGAGAGTCTCCGCAGCTGCCCTGCCCTCGGGGGCAATCGGTGGGCTCTCATCTCCGTATTCGGTTGACATTCGCCATGCACGTAGGTCGCAGAATAATTTGCGAGTCTATTGGTGTTTGGCGCTTGTCCACGAATGATGCGTTGGTCCCGAAGTGCATGTTACTAGCATTTTCTGCCATTGTCTCGGATCTTTGGCACGTCCATTCCTTGCAATCGAACTTCTCGGAGCCATCTATGAGTTTGAGAGGGGTGGGCAGGGTTCGACACCTCCGTCGTTGCGTGCTTCTTCTTCCCGAGATCTTTTGACTGAGCCATGTCAGTGCTCGAGCCAAACGACTCGGGGTGGGGGGCGACGTTACACGGCGGAGTTGTCCGCGGCAAGTTTTTTCGGTCTCGGTGCCCCATTTGAAACCCTCGAGCACATCGACGACACGGTCTCGCCCTTTGGTTGCGGCCTCGGCATACATCTTGCGAGTGCTCTTCACGAAGCATTTCGATGTCCCCCGGAGGTTGCCTTGAAACTTGGTCGCACAGCGGTTCGGGTCGTCGTATAGATGCTTTGCATCATACGTTTCCCCACCGTGTGGCGATACGAAATGCTTTCGAGCAGGGGCTCACAAGAGGACGGATCCGCGGAATTGGCACGGGCGTGTTCGTCGATTGTGTGCGAGTGCTAAATAACGGTGTGTTGTCGGTATCTTCGTCCCTGAGAATGCGGTCCTTCGAGGCAGGGTGTTTTATGTTGGTCGAGCCGGTCTTGTCTGTGTGCGGTGCGCCACTCCAAGTGCGTAGGGGGCATATGCCTGGGAAATGGATGTCCTTGAGTGGCCTTACTCGGTCGCGTGCAC
>BSBN01002312.1:0-89505 GCA_027924645.1 Cunninghamia lanceolata | reverse complement strand
TCACTTCATGTTCACTTTACTTAGAATATTTTCTTGTTGTTGTCTTGATGTAACTCATGGATCGCTTTGATGATCATGCTCATCTCTCATCTTGTGATGTTGTTGTGCTTGTGCAGGATCATGCCTCTGGACAGTTGCATGGACTCACAGAGTAGACTAGTGCCTGATGAGAGTTCTTCTTGTCTGGCACATGATATGTGAGCTTCTGGATAATGACTTCCTTCAAGATGTGTGTGGTGAAGTGACAACCTTCCACTGATCCTCACCTTGAATGGATGATGCTCTTGATGATGAACTACACTTGTAACCTTGATCATCTTGAACTAGCTCCCCTCCAAATGGCGTCGATGTCTTCCTCATCCAGACATACGAAGTCTTTGAAGTAAGATAAACTTGATGTTGGAGCTCTCCTCCATGTGGTGATGATGACAAGTTTGAGCAACGTTCCTCCACCTTCAAAGCTTCTTATGTATGAGCTTGCGCCATTCACCTCCTTGGATCCTTCATCACCTACAAGAAGAAACACACCAAATTAAAACAAATTACATTCATCTTATGTATATGGGATTAAAACAATGAATTTTAAGCAAAAATTAGAATTTTGGAAAATTTGATCTTGAAAGATACTTGAATTTTTAACTTTTTTTTTGAAAGCTGCTACTCCTTGCTGCAGATTAGGATTAGGATTGTATTTGTTTTGATGCAGATTTAAACCTTCCTTTATACCAAATATTGCCCTTTACTCAAAGCAATTCGGCCTTTGAACATTTTCCATGCTCACATGTCAATAGCGCCCAGCTTGGGTGGGTTTGGAGGGTGTAGCTAGATAGTGTCATGTGGAGAAGATGTTGTCCACATGAAAGGGCAAAAGCTGCCCAGGAAGGGCAGAACTAGGAGGCTAGTAAGGATTTTTAGAACATTAGCATTTTCTAGCTTAGTTTTAGCAACTTCAAGGCTCCTCACTTACTTCCATGATAATTTAGCTTCCTTTGATGCTATAGAAGCTTGGGCGAATTTAGAGGTGTATGGAGAATTTCATGTGAAAGAGATGTATGATAGTGGGAAGTCTCTTAACAAGGTGGTCCCGAGAGTGCATGCATGGAGTTTATAGCTTGCAGCACTTTACACTTTTCTAGACTTGATTGCCTCATTTGTGAAATGCCTCATTTGTGAAATGCCTCATTTTCATCCATTCATTGATTTCACTTTGCAAATTCTATGGTTTTTACTCTGAGCAGCTTTAGGAGCATTATATGGAATGTTTGTTGTGGAACAAGATACAGTCCATGACTTCTTAAGACCGCCCATGCAGGGCGGGTTGGAGAGGTAGGTGTGGAATGTCCTTGTTTTGACAACTCGCACTTGGACTTTTACTTAAAATCCTTCATGTGATCTGAATTTGCAAGTTATCCATGTGTTTGTGCCTTCTTCTCTCCTAGGTGGGTTTGAGGTTAGTGCATGGAGGATGTCATGTGAAGACATGAGATTGTCCGAATGGAGGGTCTAAAGCCGCCTAGGAAGGGCGAGTTTCAAGGGTAGGCTTGGATTCTTCACTTCTAACCTTCATTTGATGCTTGTTTCCTCCTCATGATTTCTCCTTGTTCTTATCTTCTTGTAAGGTTTCATTTCTATACATTCTTAGGCAAGGTTAGAAGGCAAATCTGAAATGTTTGATGGACTTATCCTTATGTCATGGTGGAGTCTACCTAAGCTAAGCAGCCTTGAAGATGTTGTATGGAGTGCATGATGTGAAAGAGGTGAATGAAAGTGAGTTTTTTAACAAAATAGTCTTGAGAGTGTGTATGGATTGCTTCCCTTAGCTCATTCATCTCCTCATGAAGACCTTCTCTCCAACACCCTTTAAGACTCAAATGATGCTTCATGGATACTAAGTGATGATGTTATCCACCTATCATGATGAAAACCACCTAGGAAGGGCGGGTTTGGATAGGTAGTAAGGATTACTTCACTTAGAGCATCTTAAACACTTCCAACTTATCAATTCATTAATCCCTTCTTACCAATTGCAGTGTCTTCACTCTAGGCGGCTTAGGGGGTAGTGTATGGACTATTTCATGTGAAAGAAGGCATTATCCACAGACACCCCTTGAGGCCGCCCAAATAGGGCGGGTTTGAGGCTACCCCTTGGATTTTAGCTCAAAATGGTATGCACTTTCATCAACACTTCATGATCTCCTTGCATTTCAACTTAGAATATTGCAAACTTTGTAAGTTGTTCCTTGGGCGAGATTAACTATGTTGTCTGGAGAGTGTGATGTGCAGGAGGTAGCATAGTCCAAGCATGGAGCTCAAGGCTGCCTAGCAAGGGTGGGTTTGGAAGAGATGTCTGGATTTTGTCACTTAGACACTTCTCCTTCATTAAAGTGACTATCTCCTTTCCTTGTGATATCATCTTGGCTATACTTAGCACACAAACCTTGCTTATTGCATGATTCTTCTCCCTGGGCGGTTTTGAAGCAAGTGTCTAGAGAACTTCTTGTGTCAGGAGACATTGTCCACAAAGGCCTCTTGAGGCCGCCCAGGTAGGGCGGCTTTAGGGGTAACCCTTGGACTTTACCTTAAAACTCACTTGGTTCTCTCAAACCTTCAAGTTTCTATTGAAATGTCATCATCTTCTAATGCTTGGCACTTGAAACACTTTATAAATTTGATCTCTTTTCTCCTAAGGCAGTTTTGAAGACATTGTCTAGACTATTTGATGTGGAAGGAGATGAAATCATCCAAGCATAGAGCCCAAGGCCGCCTAGCATGGGCGGGTTTGGAGATGTAGTGTGGATTTTCAACATTTGAGAACTTCTCATCTTTGATCTTGACTCTAACCTCTCCTTAGCATCATCTTGATCAAACAAACTTAGCAGATTATGTTATTCTTCATCCTGAGCGACTTAGGAGAGAGTGCTTGGAGAATTTCATGTGATAGGTGGTTTAATCCACAAAGACCCCTTGAGGCCACCCAGGTAGGGCGAGTTTAGAAGTGACCCTTGGATTTTGACTCCAAATTCACTTAACGCCTTCAAATCTTCATGTTTCCATTCAAACTTCATGTTATTCCAATGCTTTGTGTTTGAAAGACTTCAAAACTTAATACTTTCTCCTAGGGCGGGTTTGGAGACACTATCTGGAGAGTTTCATATGTAGGAGGCAAAGTTGTCCATAGGAACCTCTTGAGGCCGCCCAGGTAGGGCGGGTTTAAGGGTACCCCTTGGATTTTCATTCAAAACTCACTTCATCCTCCTAAACTTTCAAGTTTCTATTGAAATGTCTTCACCCTCCAATGCTTTATGCTTGAAAAGCCTTCAAAATTTGATCATTCTCACCTAGGGCAGGTTTGAAGGCAGTGTCTGGAGAATTGATGAGGTGACGAAGACATTGTCCATGTCTACATGCCAAAGCCGCCCAAGTAAGGCAGGTTGGAGAGTGACACTTGGAAAATTGCTTAAAACTTGCTTGAACTCAATCCCTGCCTACAAACTATCACATCTCAGTACTCCATTCATGCAAAACTTCAACACTTAACCATTTTTTCCTGTAGGGCAGTTTTGGAAGCAGTGTGTGGAGAGATTGATATGCAGGAGATAGTGTCCATCAACACCCTGTGAAACCGCCCAGGAAGGGCGGGTTTGGACATGCCCCTTGGATTTTCACATTTAAAACATTTCATTCATGTCAAACTAGGTCATTCCACCTCTTGAATGTTTATCTTCTTCATTCTTCCTCATGCAAACTTTGCAAATCATGTCATCTATACCCCTTAAGCGGTCCTGGAGGTGTCATATGGAGAAATTCACGTGACAGGCGACATTCTCCAAGACCCCTTCCTGAGGCCGCCCAGGTAGGGCGGGTTTGGACATGAAGCATGGATTTGCACTTGAAACTATATTCAAACTCTTCCAAATGGACTCTCCTTATAATTTGATCATCATCCAAGCACTTGGAGCTCAAACACTTAACAATTTATTCCTAGGGCAGATTTGGAGGTACTATCTAGACAATGTCATCTGGAACAAGGCAAAGTCCATGAGTGCAGCTTGAAACCACCCCAAGTTGAGTGGCTTTACAAATGAGGCATGGATTCTTCTTTGAAATACACTCAATTCTATCTAATTTGCAAACTTTCATTGGAATTTTATCATATCCTAGTGTCTTGTGCAAGAAAACCTTGAAAACTTAGCCATTTTTGCTTGGGCAGATTTGAGGGTTATATCTGGACAAGTGCACGTGCATGACGTTGAATCCATGGCCTTGTGCCAAGTCCGCCCAGTCTGGGCGGGTTTGGAGGTGAGGCATGGAATTTCTTGCCTTAATCAAATTTTGGATTTCCTGAACGGAAGTATATTGAAAATATGTTTAAGTATAAGTCAAATATTGAGTTTCTTATACTTTAAATATTTATCAATATACTTCCAAGATGTTTGAGATAGGTCCTAGATCCATAGGATTTAGCATGCAAATTCTAGATTTCTGAGGATCCACCAGATTTCAGACTTAGTCATTTTTTTAGGATTTTCAGAATATCAGACTTAGTCATTTTCAGGGTCTCAGTGACATGCATCAGGATGAAGGCATATAGACCTCTTGGCAAGAAATTGTCAAGACATGGACAAATCTACACTTCCAAATCTACAAACTCAAGAAAAACGTAAACCCTAAAGCAAGCAAAAGCCAGAAAGAGAAAAAAAATAGGGGGTCCCCATTTGCAATGGGGCGATGTGTGATTACATCACAACAAAACCCTTATTGCATTACACCTACAATGATCATTATGTGTTCATGGTTGCCCTTCTTGCTCGTGCTGGACTCTAAACTTTGTCATTAAGATACCAGTTACCCCTGCAGTGATACTACAGTTACATTTTCTTGGTGCTGGAGTAGATTACATCTATAGGCAAGGGAGATCTATGCAAAGTTGGAGAGATTGGCTTGGATGATGAATGTAAAAATAGGGGACCCTAGACTAGGTGCCTTAAGAGATATTATCTCATGGATTACAATGATTGTAGACCAATATAAGGCTGAGTTGGATTTAAACATAGATCAAGTCAAAATATCAAAGGCTGCCTACAGTTTCATTAGGTCGATTTAAAGGTAAAGCTAAATGAAGAAATCTGAAAAATAGGCTTGCATTATACAATTAAGTGTGGTCTAACATTACTAGTTTAAATGAAGGGACATCCATTGAAGTTTAAAAAATAGGGAATTGGTTAGAAGCTATAAGTGCAACTGTCGCAGGAGGCATGTATGCAAAATATACTAGCATTTACAAGAGCTGAAATAAAGTCTCAAGAATGGCGGTCTCCAAAACATATTAGAAAGGATAAGCATTGACATAAAGTTCCAATATAAAAATGATTTAAGAAGAATCAAAAATAAGATTTAATTTCTATTTGAAAAGATTCTTAAAAGATATCAAGATAACTTTATACTATTAGTTCAAAACTGGCCGATAAGCTTTACATAACACAGGGCAATAGATCTTAGCATAGAAGGAATTGAGGTTTCTTCTCAAGTCAATAAGATCATCACAGAAACTTATACAACAAGTATTAGAAACCATTGTAGACTAACTTGATTCAAGCAAAGGCCAATTCGGAAGTTGTGCAAGTTGACAAATATCATATATGTGAATATAGATTGGATGCAAGGATTGATGACAAATATTTTAATATTATCAAGTAAAATATTTGGATAGCTAAAGATCAACCACAACATTCTTTTTACTATCTCAGAAAATAATCATATATCAGCCACAAAGAAGAAAGTTTTGATCCACAATTTACCCATTGCAAGATCAACTATTGGTCATAACATGCAAGATAACTGATTATGAGATTGCAGAGACAAACACAATAATACCATTATAAAGTTTACAAGAGAAAATCTCTAACCAGTTTAAATCTTTTTCAAGCAAAATACAGATCAATATGAGATAAGTCCAAGGAATTCATACCCAGAATTATTTCTACATTATTCTCCTAATCTTCTTTTTCATCATATCTTTTCTTTGCCTCCTTTCTCCCAGAATGTCTCTATCTCCCTTCGGAATCAACCATTTTTCCCCCTGGCTCTCTCTCCCGAATCCACTCTTATGCAGGCTCCCCAAAACCCAAAGAGCATCCCACAATTATACACTCAGAAGAATAAAATAGTAAATGCAATAAATTTTCTTCCCATTACTGACCACCCACTACCTCAAACTATAAATTTCATTTACAACCAGGCATGACAATATTTGTTTTAGTATTTACTATATATGGGTTTTATGACAGCTCATAAATATAATAAATTTATTGATCTTAAATATAGCATATTTTATGACAACACACAATTATTATAAATTTATTATTTTTATGGACACTTAACAAAATATTACTTGTTTATAAATTATTTTCCATGTTAACAGTATCAATTAAATTCCTATTTTAAAACATTTTATTCCCTCATTAATATTTTTATTTATTTCTCACAGTGCCCTCTAAACTTAATAATTTCTATCTAATGAAGCAATCAACCAAAACATAATCAAACAATTACAACCTAATAAACCACATGCCAGACAATACCAGACAACTACACACGATCGAACATAGAGACTTACAAACATACCCATACCGACCTTAGTGATAGGATACAATACTGGATACTCATCCTTTTCAAGGATGATGGCTAACTAGGGGACCATCTGTTATCTTCGTTCAATAGTTTCCATTAGGTTTATGGCACGCTTAATCCTATCAATTTAGGCGGAGTCGATGCCTGATACCTGCAACCTAGAGCAACCAAACAGTTGAACAAATACACATGTATATATATAATCATATAGTCAAATACACCATGGAAAGGGAATCACAGTGTAGCAGGGTACTCACGCATGAGTAATGTGACATTGTCCCTTTCACCAACACAACAAACACATAATCACAACACACATAACAATCAGTTACTAAATGACTAAATAAGAACCATCATCAAATAATCACATGATACACATAATAAGATTGATCCAGACAAAATATCACAACATAACATCATATGATACAAAATCAGTCGCATAAAAATTAATTCTAACATATGACAATCATAGTAATATCAACATTATAATTACCTGAATGTAAACAATGTCAGAGCATATGAGTTGTCAGTGTCACAACAAGGATTATCAATAAAACATACTTACTTCATCTTCATGCTCCTTAACCAGACCACTTGCACATCCAAGGTGAGAATGGAGGGGCACTACAAGTAGTCTCAACTTGTTGACCTCATATCCAATATTAAATTCAAGATTCATTCTCTCTATTATAACATGACATTAATCAAAGTCTACTTTTCATCTATTTCAAGGTATGCAACCCTAAATTCTTCTCAATTTCAATTGAATATATGTTCATTTACAAACTTAATTAACTTGTTTTAATCAATCTATCAAACTCAATTCCAATAATTTATTTGAAGTTTAAATTATATTAATTTATTTCATAAATATTTTGTAAAGATTGTTTACTTACTATAGAACTTGTAGAACTTGATAAACAACTATTATATTTAATACATTTTTCATTTTTTTAGGATTGGGTTTGATGTTTTAATATCCTTCCCCAATATATAATTTTATTTATATTACCATGCTAATGTAAGGATTTTCTTAACCTGAAATCAATATAAATATTCTTTTAAAAATAAAATAAAAAATTTCCACCTTTAAAAAACATAATATTGAAGAGATAAAGATAAATCTCTAAGGGTATTTAGGTTATTACATTTAATAAATAAGTATTCAATTAATAATTTAAATATAAGAATTGATTCAAAATATTTATTGAAATAAATGTAAAAATTGATGGAGGATAGTGTGTGATAATGGATTTTCTATTGAAACACACACTTCTATGGTTCAACTCATACTGCTACCACCATATATGGGACAATGGAGCTTCAATAGACTGAAATCTATTCTCTACTCTATCACAATTTAGAACTGTGTGTATGAATTTGATTTGGAAAATCATGGCCTTGAACCTTCCATGCAACCTTGAACCTAGATGTGCAACTTTGAACTAGGTACTTCTGGTCTTCAGAAATTTATTCATCTTTGTGTACCCAAACTAGGTAGTGCTTAAAATCAACGGTAGAGCCTACTGTCAAGAGTGAGAAATATGTGCCTTGTCTTGATGGAAATTAGATCCTTTGTAGCAATTCAATGGTATTTGATAAGTTTAAAGACACACCAAGCAAAATACAAATGCCTATGTATCTATATTATGATTGAAGATGTTAATGCAATACTATCTATGATAAAAATGATCTATGAAAGATGATGCTATGAGATGGCAATATGATGTGTTTTAGATTATTTAAATGACCTAAGGCTTTGCTCTTTTATACAATACCAAGTTAACATTGAAATTTAAAGATTTTGCATTTAAGTTTGTAAATTATGACTAGTTGAGGTTAGGTTGCCTTGGATTCGTAATTAATTAATGTTTGGAAAATGAGATTAACATTGTATTTACAATCTTGAACTATGTTTCGAGCCACACTTGGAGTTGTGACCTAAGACTGAGAATAAATAGATTAAGGATGAGATTTAGATCTATTGGCAAATGGGACTCAAATTAAAAATGAATACCAACTTCTGCATATAAATACTTTTGAACTTTAAACTATTACACTAAGAATAAAAAAATAAAATAAATCCAAAAATTAATGTGAAAAAAATGAGTAGAGAGAACAAATTTGAAAACTAAGACTGGTCGTGTTGTTATCTAATTGTTTATTTTAAAGTGAGCAAAAAAAATGTATTACTAAAGGTTGCATGCCTAATTAATTTAACACAAATCAAGATAACTCTCACCAGGGCTTAAATTTGACAGTCAACTTTGCTTGTCAAATAATTTTTTTAAGACAGTTATCTATTCAATGGTGATTTTAAAATACTATGAGATACTTTTTTTTATCTATAATAAGAAGTTTTATATTAAATTCAAAAAAGAGATACATCTTCTGCTATGCAGATATAGTTACAGAGCTTTCTACTCATGCCCGCCCAGACATCTTAACCAGCTACCATTATAAAACTACTACATTTATAAAATAGTCATGTAGGGCCTGCCTGTAAATGCCTATATACTAAATGGCTTTCCTAAAAAAATTAAAGCCTAAAAGATTACAAAGTGACATAGTGACATACTGCCAAAGAAAAGGGAACACAGGTGCTAGCCATTACTCTTCATCGTAGACATGCAACAGTTGGTTGAATTCTAGTATCCACTGAAAACCATCCTCTGCATCTAGTCCGAGCATCTTCCTTATGAAACTCGCTATTACTTGAGCTTGGTCCTTCAACATGATTATCTCTAAACCCCTAATGTCCAACAAAAATGGGTAATACTTTATAACTTCCCTTAGAACCTATAACAATGTCATATCCCTTAGCCTTGGGGCTCCTACCCCTAGGGTTGCAGTAGCTAGAATTTCCTTGAAACCACCCAAGAGCTCTGGGATAAGCATTCCTCTTGTGATGGCTTCTACCTCTGCGTTGGGTGTGTTTAATTCTAACAGCATTGCCATAAACCTAGATGGGATATCCGAGTCAAGCCGGTACCTCTCACTGTCAGCCACATACTTTTTTTCAAGCACCATTCTTATTGCCCTGACCATTAAGTTGTCATGGTGCCACAAGATTCTTTGCAGCCTCTGCTTAGTGATCTGCCTGAGGAAGGCTATTTGTCTTTTGTCACTGGTAAGTCTTACGGGGGTATCCATTCCTCCATACTTGATACAATCCACCAAGAAGAGTACCGTAAACCTCGAGGAGCTTGGCATTTGAAGAAGTCTGCACCACTAAATCCTTTCAAAAAGGAAACAAATACTCTAAGCTAAAGATCGGGTGGCATCGAGTAATTATGGGACTTGTCCTTTCATTCTCAAGACATTGCCAAACACACTTGACACCATAAATGGAAGCCTCTGGAGCGCTGTCAAAAATTAAAACACCTTACTCAACCATCATCTCCAACCTGCCCCTAAGTGAAAATAATTATATGTCATCATTGCTTGATGATGCAACTTCTACCAATGGCCATCTATCATCTCTTTGTCCATTAGGCCAATTGTGAGATTTCTTCTTATGGTCAGGAATATAACCTTGCTAACTCCCCATCCCTTCCTCAAGACCCAAACTTTCTACCACTGGAAGGGTGGAAAGTCACCCCCCCTACCACCCATAGTTCTTTGTCTATGAATCTGTGGAGCATTCTTGCCCCTTGTCTCAAAAATTTCTTTCAAAGATGTGCCATCTACCCCCATGTTTGAAATGGAGTCAGCTTCAGAATTACCTTCCCTGAAAATGTGGTTTATAGTAACTCACTCAAATTCATCTATATGGCTTAAAGCCAGATCTAAATTTGCCTCAAGTCTCCAATTAACTAATCTTCTTGTTCTCAAACCATTAATGACTATCAATGAATCTCCTTCAATTGCTAGGTCATTTATGTTCAATTCCTTGCAAAACCTAAGACCAAGAATTAGTGCATGTAGTTTTGCTTCATTATTGGTGCCATGTGGAAGAGGCTCTGCCAATTTTCCTATTGAAACTCCATTCCAACCCCGGACAATGCATCCTACCCCACACACCCTTGGGTTCTCTCTTGCCATGCCATCAAAGTTTAGTTTAAACCATCCAACCTTTGGTGGAGACCATTGCGTTATTTTTTTGGCTTCTAAAGTTTGTGATCCACCTTCACAAGTGAGAGTTGCTGCTTTCAGGTCATGCCAATTCTTACTCATATCTGCATCCCAAACTATAAAGCACCGATGACTAAATCCCAATTCATCAAGTCTTGAATTGACTACCTCTACCATATTTATCTCGACTTTATTTAAGAAGGATTGGAGGGGCATTACTTTTTCCTGAAATAATCTTTTATTTTGCTCTTTCCAAACTTCCCATATTAGAATAGAGGGGCAGGAGATCCATAACCCTCTGAACATTGCTTGGGGTAGAATTGTTGGCCAAGATGTGAGTCATTCTAAGAAATTTCTTGTAAGAGCTAATTTCCATTGAAGCCTATTATAGAGCCAACTCTATCAAAGAGATGTGAAAGGGTAGTGAAGAAAGAGATGGTCTCTAGTTTCTTCAGCTGATTTGTAAAGAATACACCTAGAAGGACCTACAAACCCCATTCTAACAAATCTGTTTGCTTTTAGTACCCTTCCTTGGGATGTTGCCCAGGTAAAGATGCCAGCCTTGGGGAGACAAATTTTATCCTCGAAAAGCTTAGTTGGTAGTCTTGCTTCCCCCAAAATTGAGCTAATCAAAGTTTTGTAGCCATCTTTTACATTGTACTGTCCTGTGGGAGAAGCATGTCATCTTAGTTCATCGTGTCCTAGTCTAGGACAAACATTGTGTTGCTTCAGAACAACTTCAAAAGCTTCATTTTCTCTATCACTAAGACCAAGATCTCACACATTTTTCTATTTGGGCAGGTGATTGCCTTCATCTGATGGTAAAGATAGGTAATCCTTAACCCTGTCTCCCCAAATTTGTTTTGTAGTACATTTGACAATGGCTAATTCCATTATGTCTGAAAGTTTTGGATGACCTTCCCAAGAGTCTTCCCAGAAGAGAGCCTTGTTGCCATCCTTGATTTCCCAAGTCAAGTGATTGGTCACTAGATCTTTACTATTTTTGATGAAGTTCCAAATCTTGGAACCATTTGGGAGAACTCGAGAGATGAAAATGTTATTTTCCTATTCATCTAGATATTTGGCTTTAAGAATTCAATACTATGACATACTTTAGTATAAGTAAATTATATAAAAATCAAATATAAGTAAATTTATTGCATTTGGCATGACAATTAATATTTTAATGCAAGTCAAATTTTATATAAGAAATATAATAAAATTATAAATGGTTTTAATGTATTTATACCAATGTATTTCAAATAATGTATGTATTTCAATTCTTTCTATTTTTATTATCCTTCAATCCAAAATTTAATAGTTTGATGTGTTAAAAAAGCGTGATGGGTGGAATATAAAATATTCTATTAAAAAAATCTAAAAAAATTGGGATTTCTATAGAAGTTTCTATTAAAAATTTTAAGAATTATTATGCCGAGAGGCATTATAGAGTCACAACAGGGTGGGGATGAGAGCACTCATTTTTTCTACCTAAATTTAGTTTAAAAAAAATTAAAATACCAAAAAGGAAATAAAAAAATAAATCTTAAGAAATTAAAAAATAAAAACACAAGAACCAAAAAAGAAATTGGAAAAAATAAAAAATAAAAAGCAAAAAAGAAATTGGAAAAAATAAAAAACAAAAAACAAACAATAAATTAGAAATAGTTTGAAGGAGAAAAAGTTGGACAAAATCACCAAAAATATCAGAAAACATTAAAAAATAAAAATGATGGAAGAAAAAAAGGGAATTTAAAAAAAAAAAACGATGGAAGAAAAAAAATGAGAAAATCAAATAAACTATAGAAAAGAGATATCCTCTATGTACTTTAGATATATATTTTTAAATATAAATATACTAGTATATATACTTAAAAGAATATTGAGAACTTCTTATGAAAATCTAAAAATTTGGCAAAATTTCTATAAAAAAATAGAAAAAGAAAAATATAAAAATTTGGAATTTCTTTTTTAAAATAATAGAATTTCCTTTCAAAAATTATTACACCGAGAGGTGTTCTAAGTCATAGCGGGGTGGGGATGAGAGCACTCATTTTTTCTGCCTAAATTTATAAAAAAAAATTAAAATACCAAAAAGGAAATAAAAAATAATAAAAGAAAAAAAACCAAAAAAGAAATTAAAAAGTGTTTAAAGAGAAAAAACTTGAACCAAAAAAGAAATTGGAAAAATAAAAACTATGGAAAAAATAAAAAATAAAAACAAAAAAAAATTGAGAAGGTGAAAAAGCTTGAGAAAATCACAAAAACTATGGAACCAAAAAGAAATTAAAAATTTTGGTCTGTTAGTTGTTAATATAGATTATTAAGACTGGTAGACCCTACGTGATACATAGTTTTGAATACTTTAGGGTGCTGCTAAAACAAAATGCTTCTTAGCTCAGAGCAGATGTATTTTCTTTTCAAGTTTAATATATAATATCATATTTTCTTTTCAAGTTTAATATATAATATCACTAGTACGGAGAAAAAAAATTAAAATTTTCTAAAAATAAAAACAAAAAAAAGAAATTTCAAACCAAAAAAAGTGAGAAAATCAAAGTAACTATGAAAAAGATGTCCCTTTGCATACTTTAGATTTTTTTTTTTAAATATAAATATACTATTAATATTATAATAATACAAATATATATTAATTAAAATACCCTGCATGATATATGAGCCTTTTAATTAATTTCTTGAATAAAAAGTGTAATAGAAGTGTAATATAGGTGCATATTTTATATATTATTCCACAAATATCTTTAATTTTTTTAATCAATTTACCACACATATAATAGGGCCTCAGAAGTTATCTCTTAGAGTTCTTAGAGTACTTTAGATATATTTATTAAATATAGGTATACTAGTATATTTATAAGAAAAAAAATTAAAATACCAAAAAAGAAATAAAAAATAAAACTTAAGAAAATCAAAGAAAAAAAACAATATCTTTAATTTTTTTAATCAATTTACCACACATATAATAGGGCCTCCAGAAGTTATCTCTTAGAGTACTTTAGATATATTTATTAAATATAGGTATACTAGTATATTTATAAGAAAAAAAAATTAAAATACCAAAAAGGAAATAAAAAATAAAACTTAAGAAAATCAAAAAAACAAAAACTAAAAAAGAAACAAAAACTATGGAATCAAGGAAAAAATAAAAATAAAAATAAAAAACTTTAAAAAGAAAATTGGAAAAAATAAAAAATCAAAATCAAAAAGGAAATTAGAAACTGTTGGAAGTAGAAAAAAAAAATAAAAAAGCTATCGAACCAAAAAAGAAATTGGAAAAATTAAAAAATAAAAACCAGAAAAAATTGCAAGAGAAAATCAAAGAAACTATGGAAAAAAGATATACAAGGTATTTTAGATATATATTTTTAAATATAAGTATACTAGTTTTTATTATGTCCTCTCTATAGTCATGAAGGGTGGAGATGAGAGCACTCATTTTTTCAAAATAAATAAAAACCAAAAATAAAAATTAAAAACCAAAAAAATTGAAACCGAAAAAAAAGTTGAGAAAATCGCAAAAAATATGGAGAAAAAACTAAAAAAAAAGAAAAAAATCACAAAAACAAAAGAAAATAAAAATAAAAGCTATAGAAAACCCCAAAAATAAACGCTAAGATATTCTTTAAATACAGCTATACAACTCTCAAATTTAAGGTTAGAAGTATTGATCTGGGCGCCTTAGAGATATATAAATACAGCTATACAACTCTCAAATTTAAGCCCTAGCTAGGATCACTTGAATTAGGTTGGAAGTATTGATTTGGGCGCCTTCATCTTGAGATATATAAATTCAGTGTCCTCGTCCTATTCCTATACCCTGCAATTTAACTTATTATGTTTTCTGTTTGCTAGTTTTGAGATAAAGAGCCCCTAATCCAGTTCCATGCTGCTGCAATTCGAGTCCTTCCACTGCATTTTAAGCCCATTTAAGGCACCCGTCTCTGGAGATTTCTTTGTCTTGAAGGTGGGTCTTGCTCAATGCCTAAAAAAGCAAGCTCTGTTGCACATTGGGTTCCGTTGAACATTAGACAATGCATGGATGCTGTTTTTAGCCCCGGATCTCACATGATTTCCGAACTCAATATATCAAAATTTGGAGATCCTTGCAGTGGTTTGGGCATGCCAGTTGGAAATTTGAATGAAAAGGAATAGCCATCAGAGTTAAGGGTGAGGAAGATGGGCTGCAAAAGAGAAAGGTGTACAATTTCTGAGTAAGAAGATGAGGATATGCAATTACAGCCATGGCATAGCGTGATTGCGAGTGGCTCTTTTAAAAATATCTTGGCTGATATAGCTGTTTGGGTTCTAAAAAATGTTACATAGGAGAAGATAAGGCTATGGCTATGGCCTCATCTTCTCCTTTGTAACCTTTTTCAAGAACCCAAACAGCTACATTAGCTATGATATTAAATGCAGTAAATGACTCTCCTGACGGATAAACGAAGTGGTGTCTCTGCTGACTCTAAACATAGCCAGTGATACCTCACTCTCTGCGTTGGAGGGTGTACATTTTGAAATGTTTAAATGGTCGTTACTCACATTTCTCTGGTATTTATTGCGAGGTTTCCTCTCTACCAATTGCAAGCCTTTCTGCTTCTTCACACTTATTTAAATAATTTTGCTTCATACTAATTGAAAGTAATTTGATGCAATGTAATCTATGCCTTTAATACAAATGGTAAGATGAATATTGGTATTTGTTTTCTTAGTTATTTTCTAGTCTATTTGAGCTTTGCTAATTATTTTTCTCATCTAGTTGAGGTCTAAAGAAATCTGATAGATTGGGTTAATCAAGGAACCTTTGATTTATTCTTCCATTTCCTTTTTCTAGATGTATAATTTTTAGTCTCTTAAACCCTCACGAAAAATCAAATCTTGTTTATGCATAGAAACATGGGCGTAGGTCATTGTGCATCCTTCCTATTCGGTTCACAAAAATTAGGAACAACATATTTGGGTACATACAGGAACATTATCATTTATGTGGTGGCATTCTAATTGCTAAAGCTCTAGCACGTGGTGTATGGTATAATTAGGCAACTCATGGTGCAGAGCAAGAATGTGAAGTGAAATTTCACATACGGTTTATACATTTAATCCTAAATGTTATTAATATTTTTCAAAAGCAATTTTTCTCTGCTTATGCTGTGGGTAACTGTTTTTGCCATTTAACTTGTTCCTCTTCTTCATCTGTAGTCTTTACACATCCCCTTTTCAATATCCATATAAATCTGCAACTACTACTCTTTGCTTAATCTGGTACGTATTTGTTCCCAAATTTTCTCAAGACTTTGCAGGAACCAATTCTTTTATATTTCACCTTGTTATATTACCTTTAGAAAAGCCTTTGTTATGGATTCCATTATAGAATACCACAAGGTCTTGATGCTTATGGAACTATCAACATCTTATTTCTACCTGTTATTACTTTATTCAATTTACTTTAGAACTTTCACATGCAATTGTCATCTTGTTTAGAAAGCATCTTTGCACCATCTTTGATTCTTCAACACACAATTTTACTAAGTCTGAAAAACCTTTGAGACTCAATCCAGAGACTACAGGAATTGATGTGAACTTGTACTTTAATCTACTCAGTTATTTGGAAGCAAATTCTTCCTAATGTAACACAATGATCCTCTTTTTTGTCCTCTTTCCTGTAATGTAGGAGCTTGGCATCATCTAGCAAGGGTAGATTGTAGAATTTTAGGGATCTGTAATCCTCTTCTTCATTTGCAGTCATTTTGTATCCCCTTTGCGATATCCATATAAATCTGTAGAGTTTATAAAAAACCCTTTTGATATCCATATAAATCAGAAACATTGAAAATGGGAGACACTTCAACTCCTTCTGGTAGCTTAATCTGCTACGTATTTGTTATATACACATAGACCTCTCAATAGATTCTCTCTTCGTGACATGTTTTCATTAGTTATTCTATTTTTTTGTGCCTCCCTAACCTCCACACTAACCTTCTAAGGCCCTACACACTTTCTTGTTAACCACCTAACCCACATTCAACAAATAATTCCTATCACTTGCTAGCCCTAACAACATAACTAATCCACTTCACAAGAGGGGAAATTCATTTTCGCTCGGGCGTTTATCATCATTCAATCTTCTAGGATCATCCATCTGACCTTATAAAACCCTTTCTGCTCTTAATTTGCATCTGCAAACTATTTTTTGGGGGCACCCCTTATGTCTTCCTAGTCTCCCTGGGCAACCCTATTATTGATGTGTGGCCTCCACAGGTGACCTGCCCTAGCAAAAGGAGTGATCCACTTCTTGGATGTCCTATCCCTCATTTCAAGCCCTTGAAACCATTTTCAGCCTTCCATGACCACTCTCCCACTTTCAAACCACTCATCCAAACCATCCCTTTTGGATTACCCCTCATGTCTTCTTGGTATCCTTGGGCGACCCTATAACTTAAGTGTGGTCTCTAGGGGCAACCTACCCTAGTAAAAGAGGCAACCCACTTCCTGAAAGGGGAAAGACTATTGTCTTTTCCATACATCTTTTGTTCCAATTTGTTCAATTTTTTGCTCTTAATGGTGAGCTACCCCATGCATAACTAACTATCCACTCCCCCTAACTATTTTTAGACTCTCAATTAGTATATTCTTGGCTCCTAATAAATCTATTCTTATCCCTCAATCAGTTATGTGTTATCTCCATTTCGTCTTATGTGATTTGCTCTCCAGCCATTGTTCACTCTATGTCAAAGCTAAATCAGTCACCAATCAGTTTTGTTAACTCCCCAATCACCACCACCTTTGGTGTGGATTTCTAGGGCTTATAAATTTCCCCATCCTATATGTATTTGGGGAGGCAAATTCATCATTGCATCTTGTTCTTTTCTTCTTTGCATTTAGTTGTCTCCATAGCATTTTTATGCTCACTACAAGAATTTGTGTGCCTTTTTATTTTATGCATAGCTTCATAGTCAAACCATTTGTACCTCAAGCAATCTATATGCTATAATCCATTGCATTTGTCCAATTTTTATACCACTTGCTTTTATCACTATTTTGTTCTTGTTGCCAAGAGGAGGACCCCGCTACTATAGAGGAAGGAATAGTTGTTAAAGAATAGAAAATAATCAAGGTAAATCACAAAGATAATGAAATCAAATCAATACCTTCATGTTGGACTATTCCTTTCCCATCGATAGAGCGGAGATAGCATGCACCCACCTACCACCTAGATATGCTCAATGCTATTATGGATCAATAGGGTAAGTGCAGGAAGACGGGGGGCCAAAAAGGGGTCTTAAGTGGCCACTTTTTTTCTAAAATCAAGAAATACTGGCCTTGGATGAGAAATTGAGCATAGTTACACTCAAAATTTGGAGATGCAACCAAAACAATGTTCGTAGTGCTCCGAGTCTACTTTCTAAACTACTATTTTGTTTTGAAAATGGCATAGATTAAGGGGTTCAAAAGAGGCAGCCACAAAAATTGGTGTTGTTTCTATCAAAAAAACATAACATAGCATGTTTTGTGGCTCCCTCAAAAGGTCAACTTTTTTTGGGTATTTTTAAAATCGCTTCAGTGAGAAATTAGCTAATAGCATGTAGTTTATGCCCAATTTTTCTGATAATTTTTTGATGAATTTTTTATTTTTTACTAATTTTTAAAATGGACACATCCTAAAAAATAGAATTTTGGCCGTGCTACCCCTATAAATTTTGAAAACTAATTGAAAATCATTTTTTTATTTTTTTAATATTTGTAGAATGGAGTCTAGTTTCTAAATATGTAATTTTTTTGAAATTTGAATGAATAGTTATTTTACAATGAAAAAAAGACCAAACAGTGGTTTTTGCCTAAAAACGGACACACAAACAAAAGAAATTAAAGATGAAAGGCTTAACATTGTTAAAATGTGAAAAAAATCACATCGTCAAATAGCTAAGAGAAAGCCTAACATTACTCATGTGTTCGATTTGTTCGACCTTGAAACACGTGCAAATCTGAGGGTTAGCACGAACGAAATTATGTGAAATTTTGAAGAATATAGAAAAACACGTCTGTGACTGTTCATAAGGCACTCCAAGCCTTTGGGTTGGAAATCCAAAGCAAATCCCAAGCCCAAGGCTTGGGATTCCCAAAGCAAGAAATAACACGAGCGCGTTATAACGCGCTCACGTTATGTTTTGCCTTGCATTTTTCTTTCCCGCAAGTCTATTTTTTGTCATGTTTGACATAACGCGAGCGCGTTATGTTCCCCTCAATTTTTTTTACGTTCAAGGCTATTAATCATGAGGGTTAGGGGATAAGGGATAGAGTTGGAGGGTTTAGGGATAAGAGATTAGCGTTTAAGGTATAGTATCGAGCCTGTTGAGGGTCTAGGAATAGGGATAGCGTTTAAGGTTTAGGGATGAGGGATGACGGATTACGGTTGAGGGTTTAGGGTTTAGGGATATGGTTGAGGGTCGAGGGATCAGAGTTAAGGGTTGAGGGATTAGGGTTTGACATTGAGGGTTGAGGGTTGAGGTTCAAGGGTCAAGGGTTTAGGGATAGGGTTTAGGGTCGAGGGATTAGGGTTAAAGTAGAGTGTGGAGGGTGTAAGGATTAGGGATAGGGTTGGAGGGTTTAGGGATAAGGGATTAGGGTTTAAAGTATAGTATCGAGTCTGTTGAGGGTTTAGGAATAGGGATAGCATTTAGAGTTTAGGGATGAGGGATTATAGTTGAGGGATGATGGATTAGGGTTGAGGGTTGAGGGATTAGGGTTTAGGGATAAGGTTTAGGGTTGAGGGTTGAGGGATTAGGGTTTAAGGTATAGTGTTGAGGGTTGAGGGTTGAGTGTTTAGGATTAGGGTTTAGGGTTGACGGATTAGCATTTAATGTCGAGGTTAGGGTTAGAGTGTCGAGGGTAGAGGGATTAGGGATAGGGTTTAGGGTTGAAGGTTTAAGGATTGAGGGTTGAGGCTTTAGGGATGAGGGTTTAAGGCTTAAGATATAGTGTCAAGTGTTGAGGGTGTAGGGATAGGGTTTAAGTTTTAAGGGTTAAGGGTTGAGGGATAGGGATTAGGGTTTAAGGTATAGTGTTGAGGGTCGAGGGATCAGAGTTAAGGGTTGAGGGATTAGGGTTTGATGTTGAGGGTTGAGGGTTGAGGTTCGAGGGTCAAGGGTTTAGGGATAGGGTTGAGGGTCGAGGAATTAGGGTTAAAGTAGAGTGTGGAGGGTATAAGGATTAGGGATAGGGTTGGAGGGTTTAGGGATAAGGGATTAGGGTTTAAGGTATAGTATCAATTCTGTTGAGGGTGTAGGAATAGGGATAGCATTTAGGGTTTAGGGATGAGGGATTAGAGTTGAGGGATGACGGATTAGGGTTGAGGGTTGAGGGATTAGGGTTTAGGGATAAGGTATAGGGTTGAGGGCTGAGGGATTAGGGTTTAAGGTATAGTGTTGAGGGTTTAGGGATAGGGTTTAGGGTTGAGGGATTAGGATTTGACGTTGAGGGTTGAGGGTTTAGGGTTTAGGGTTTAGGGTTAGGGTTGAGAGATGAGGGATCAGAGTTAAGGGTTGAGGGAATAGGGTTTGACGTCGAGGGTTGAGGGTTGAGGTTCGAGGGTCAAGGGTTTAGGGATAGGGTTGAGGTTGAAGGGATTAGGGTTAAAGTAGAGTGTGGAGGGTGTAAGGATTAGGGATAGGGTTGGAGGGTTTAGGGATAAGGGATTAGAGTTTAAGGTATAGTATCGAGTTTGTTGAGGGTTTAGGAATAGGGATAGCATTTAGGGTTTAGGGATGAGGGATTAGAGTTGAGGGATGAGGGATTAGGGTTGAGGGTTGAGGGATTAGGGTTTAGGGATAAGGTTTAGGGTTGAGGGTTGAGGGATTAGGGTTTAAGGTATAGTGTTAAGGGTTGATGGTTTAGGGATAGGGTTTAGGTTTGAGGGATTAGGGTTTAGGGTTGATGAATTAGGGTTTAATGTTGAGAGTTGAGGGTTAAGGGTTGAGGGTTGAGGTTGAGGGATAGGGTTAATGGTCAAGGGATTAGGGTTAAATAAGAGTGTCGAGGGTAGAGGGATTAGGGTTTAAGGTATAGTATCGAGCCTGTTGAGGGTCTAGGAATAGGGATAGCGTTTAGGGTTTAGGAATGAGGGATTAGAGTTGAGGGATGACGGATGACAGATTAGGGTTAAGGGTTGAGGGATTAGGGTTTAGGGACAAGGTTTAGGGTTAGGGTTGAGGGATTAGGGTTTAAGGTATAGTGTTGAGGGTTTAGGGATAGGGTTTAGGGTTGAGGGATTAGAGTGAAGGGTTGAGGGATTAGAATTTGACGTTGAGAGTTGAGGGTTTAGGGATAGGGTTGAAGGTCGAGGGATCCAAGTTAAGGGTTGAGGGATTAGGGTTTGATGTTGAGGGTTGAGGGTTGAGATTCAAGGGTCAAGGGTTTAGGGATAGGGTTGAGGGTCGAGGAATTAGGGTTAAAGTAGAGTGTGGAGGGTATAAGGATTAGGGATAGGGTTGGAGGGTTTAGGGATAAGGGATTAGAGTTTAAGGTATAGTATCGAGTCTGTTGAGGGTTTAGGAATAGGGATAGCATTTAGGGTTTAGGGATGAGGGATTAGAGTTGAGGGATGAGGGATTAGGGTTGAGGGTTGAGGGATTAGGGTTTAGGGATAAGGTTTAGGGTTGAGGGTTGAGGGATTAGGGTTTAAGGTATAGTGTTGAGGGTTGATGGTTTAGGGATAGGGTTTAGGTTTGAGGGATTAGGGTTTAGGGTTGATGAATTAGGGTTTAATGTTGAGAGTTGAGGGTTGAGGATTGAGGGTTGAGGTTGAGGGATAGGGTTAATGGTCAAGGGATTAGGGTTAAATAAGAGTGTTGAGGGTAGAGGGATTAGGGTTTAAGGTATAGTATCGAGCCTGTTGAGGGTCTAGGAATAGGGATAGCGTTTAGGTTTTAGGAATGAGGGATTAGAGTTGAGGGATGACGGATGACAGATTAGGGTTGACGGTTAAGGGATTAGGGTTTAGGGATAAGGTTTAGGGTTAGGGTTGAGGGATTAGGGTTTAAGGTATAGTGTTGAGGGTTTAGGGATAGGGTTTAGGGTTGAGGGATTAGAGTGAAGGGTTAAGGGATTAGAATTTGACATTGAGGGTTGAGGGTTTAGGGTTAGGGTTGAAGGTTGAGGGATCAGAGTTAAGGGTTGAGGGATTAGGGTTTGATGTTGAGGGTTGAGGGTTCGAGGGTCAAGGGTTTAGGGATAGGGTTGAGGGTCGAGGAATTAGGGTTAAAGTAGAGTGTGGAGGGTATAAGGATTAGGGATAGGGTTGGAGGGTTTAGGGATAAGGGATTAGAGTTTAAGGTATAGTATCGAGTCTGTTGAGGGTTTAGGAATAGGGATAGCATTTAGGGTTTAGGGATGAGGGATTAGAGTTGAGGGATGAGGGATTAGGGTTGAGGGTTGAGGGATTAGGGTTTAGGGATAAGGTTTAGGGTTGAGGGTTGAGGGATTAGGGTTTAAGGTATAGTGTTGAGGGTTGATGGTTTAGGGATAGGGTTTAGGTTTGAGGGATTAGGGTTTAGGGTTGATGAATTAGGGTTTAATGTTGAGAGTTGAGGGTTGAGGGTTGAGGGTTGGGTTGAGGGATAGGGTTAATGGTCAAGAGATTAGGGTTAAATAAGAGTGTCGAGGGTAGAGGGATTAGGGTTTAAGGTATAGTATCGAGCCTGTTGAGGGTCTAGGAATAGGGATAGCGTTTAGGGTTTAGGAATGAGGGATGATGGATGACAGATTAGGGTTGAGGGTTGAGGGATTAGGGTTTAGGGACAAGGTTTAGGGTTAGGGTTGAGGGATTAGGGTTTAAGGTATAGTGTTGAGGGTTTAGGGATAGGGTTTAGGGTTGAGGGATTAGAATTTGACGTTGAGGGTTGAGGGTTTAGGGATAGGGTTGAAGGTCGAGGGATCAGAGTTAAGGGTTGAGGGATTAGGGTTTGATGTTGAGGGTTGAGGGTTGAAGTTTGAGGGTCAAGGGTTTAGGGATAGGGTTGAGGGTTGAGGAATTAGGGTTAAAGTAGAGTGTGGAGGGTATAAGGATTAGGGATAGGGTTGGAGGGTTTAGGGATAAGGGATTAGAGTTTAAGGTATAGTATCGAGTCTGTTGAGGGTTTAGGAATAGGGATAGCATTTAGGGTTTAGGGATGAGGGATTAGAGTTGAGGGATGATGGATTAGGGTTGAGGGTTGAGGGATTAGGGTTTAGGGATAAGGTTTAGGGTTGAGGGTTGAGGGATTAGGGTTTAAGGTATAGTGTTGAGGGTTGATGGTTTAGGGATAGGGTTTAGGTTTGAGGGATTAGGGTTTAGGGTTGATGAATTAGGGTTTAATGTTGAGAGTTGAGGGTTGAGGGTTGAGGGTTGAGGGTTGAGGTTGAGGGATAGGGTTAATGGTCAAGGGATTAGGGTTAAATAAGAGTGTCGAGGGTAGAGGGATTAGAGTTGAGGGATGACGGATGACAGATTAGGGTTGAGGGTTGAGGGATTAGGGTTTAGGGACAAGGTTTAGGGTTAGAGTTGAGGGATTAGGGTTTAAGGTATAGTGTTGAGGTCTTAGGGATAGGGTTTAGGGTTGAGGGGTTAGAGTGAAGGGTTGAGGGATTAGAATTTGACATTGAGGGTTGAGGGTTTAGGGTTAGGGTTGAAAGTCGAGGGATCAGAGTTAAGGGTTGAGGGATTAGGGTTTGATGTTGAGGGTTGAGGGTTGAGGTTTGAGGGTCAAGGGTTTAGGGATAGGGTTGAGGGTCAAGGAATTAGGGTTAAAGTAGAGTGTGGAGGGTATAAGGATTAGGGATAGGATTGGAGGGTTTAGGGATAAGGGATTAGAGTTTAAGGTATAGTATCGAGTCTGTTGAGGGTTTAGGAATAGGGATAGCATTTAGGGTTTAGGGATGAGGGATTAGAGTTAAGGGATGAGGGATTAGGGTTGAGGGTTGAGGGATTAGGGTTTAGGGATAAGGTTTAGGGTTGAGGGTTGAGGGATTAGGGTTTAAGGTATAGTGTTGAGGGTTGATGGTTTAGGGATAGGGTTTAGGTTTGAGGGATTAGGGTTTAGGGTTGATGAATTAGGGTTTAATGTTGAGAGTTGAGGGTTGAGGGTTGAGGGTTGAGGTTGAGGGATAGGGTTAATGGTCAAGGGATTAGGGTTAAATAAGAGTGTCGAGGGTAGAGGGATTAGGGTTTAAGGTATAGTATCGAGCCTGTTGAGGGTCTAGGAATAGGGATAGCGTTTAGGGTTTAGGAATGAGGGATTAGAGTTGAGGGATGATGGATGACAAATTAGGGTTGAGGGTTGAGGGATTAGGGTTTAGGGACAAGATTTAGGGTTAGGGTTGAGGTATTAGGGTTTAAGGTATAGTGTTGAGGGTTTAGGGATAGGGTTTAGGGTTGAGGGATTAGATTTTGACGTTGAGGTTTTAGGGTTTAGGGTTAGGGTTGAAGGTCGAGGGATCAGAGTTAAGGGTTGAGGGATTAGGGTTTGATGTTGAGGGTTGAGGGTTGAGGTTCGAGGGTCAAGGGTTTAGGGATAGGGTTGAGGGTCGAGGAATTAGGGTTAAAGTAGAGTGTGGAGGGTATAAGGATTAGGGATAGGGTTGGAGGGTTTAGGGATAAGGGATTAGAGTTTAAGGTATAGTATCGAGTCTGTTGAGGGTTTAGGAATAGGGATAGCATTTAGGGTTTAGGGATGAGGGATTAGAGTTGAGGGATGATGGATTAGGGTTGAGGGTTGAGGGATTAGGGTTTAGGGATAAGGTTTAGGGTTGAGGGTTGAGGGATTAGGGTTTAAGGTATAGTGTTGAGGGTTGAGGGTTGAGAGTTTAGGATTAGGGTTTAGGGTTGACGGATTAGCATTTAATGTCGAGGTTAGGGTTAGAGTGTCGAGGGTAGAGGGATTAGGGATAGGGTTTAGGGTTGAAGGTTTAAGGATTGAGGGTTGAGGCTTTAGAGATGAGGGTTTAAGGCTTAAGATATAGTGTCAAGTGTTGAGGGTGTAGGGATAGGGTTTAAGTTTTAAGGGTTAAGGGTTGAGGGATAGGGATTAGGGTTTAAGGTATAGTGTTGAGGGTCGAGGGATCAAAGTTAAGGGTTGAGGGATTAGGGTTTGACGTTGAGGGTTGAGGGTTGAGGTTCGAGGGTCAAGGGTTTAGGGATAGGGTTGAGGGTCGAGTAATTAGGGTTAAAGTAGAGTGTGGAGGGTATAAGGATTAGGGATAGGGTTGGAGGGTTTAGGGATAAGGGATTAGGGTTTAAGGTATAGTATCGATTCTGTTGAGGGTGTAGGAATAGGGATAGCATTTAGGGTTTAAGGATGAGGGATTAGAGTTGAGGGATGACAAATTAGGGTTGAGGGTTGAGGGATTAGGGTTTAGGGATAAGGTTTAGGGTTGAGGGCTGAGGGATTAGGGTTTAAGGTATAGTGTTGAGGGTTTAGGGATAGGGTTTAGGGTTGAGGGATTAGAGTGAAGGGTTGAGGGATTAGGATTTGATGTTGAGGGTTGAGGGTTTAGGGTTTAGGGTTTAGGGTTAGGGTTGAGAGATGAGGGATCAGAGTTAAGGGTTGAGGGATTAGGGTTTGACGTCGAGGGTTGAGGGTTGAGGTTCAAGGGTCAAGGGTTTAGGGATAGGGTTGAGGTTGAAAGGAATAGGGTTTAAGGTATAGTGTTGAGGGTTGATGGATCAGAGTTAAGGGTTGAGGGATTAGGGTTAAGGGTTGTAAGGATTAGGGATAGGGTTGGAGGGTTTAGGGATAAGGGATTAGAGTTTAAGGTATAGTATCGAGTCTGTTGAGGGTGTAGGATTAGGGATAGCATTTATGGTTTAGGGATGAGGGATTAGAGTTGAGGGATGATGGATTAGGGTTGAGGGATTAGGATTTGACATTAAGGGTTGAGGGTTTAGGGATAGGGTTGAGGGTTGAGGGATTAGGATTTGACGTTGAGGGTTGAGGGCTTAGGGATAGGGTTGAGGGTTGAGGGATTAGGATTTGACATTGAGGGTTGAGGGTCGAGGGATCAGAGTTGAGGGTTTAGGGATTAGGGTTTGACATTGAGGGTTGAGGGAATTTTCTATCAAGAACTTGATTATGAGGGCTTGCCCCTTCATTGTTATGCCTATCATATGGTGGAGCATCTGGCAAGCCCTTGCAGGAAAAAGATGTGATCAATGCAAAGGATGTGATGAATCTATAGCAGGACAAAACGCGAGCGCATTATAGCGCAAGCGCGTTATAACGCGCTCGCATTTTTTATTTCTATTGAAACGGTAAAAAAGTGGTTACCCCCGTGATCTAGGCCCACATGCTCTATTTTCTTACTGATTCTATGCATGCTCCAACAAAAAAGAAGTGCTTTCATGCTATTGGGAAGTTCACATGCACATTTGACACATTGTACCACCTTTGCATGATCTTTCCACCACCTTTTCTGCTTTGCCAACTTGAGGAGGAAATAACATAGTTTTCACACCAAGTTTGATATATATCTATTCAAGTTTCAATTTTTGTAGTGTTGCAATGTTAATTGTGATTCAATTTTAGGAATTTAACATTGAAAAGGAAGCAAGTGGTGAAAAACTCAAATTGTTGAGGAGTTTGATGCAAGAAGATAAAAACACTACATAATTGGGTACTCTCTCCATTCAAATCTTCATTTTTTAGGTATGTCAAGTCTTTACATGCATGTTCGTGCAAGGTTGCTTTCAAGTGTTCTACAATGATTTGGCTAGAAGGGGCATATCGTTCAGTCAGCATATCATATGGTCGGATAATTGTGCGTCACAATTCAAGAACTCGCAGAATTTCTATTGGCTGAGTAGGAGCCATAATTTTACAGGTATTCAACATATGTGGAACTTTTGTGAGGCCGGGCATGGAAAGGGGGAGCATGATGGTGCAGGAGCATGTATCAAAAGAGCCATAGCACGAGAAGAGTTAAAGTATAAAGATAATGCAAAGTTGACAGATGCAAAATTGATTGTCGAGCGGTGTAATGCTTCCATGGGTCCAGGTAATGAAGGTAAGTCTTTAGTTCGTAGATTTTTTTGGTTGATAGATGATACTAACATTGCACCATATGAGGATTGTTGTACACTGATAGGATCAAATGAGATGCACTCTTTCAGAAGCTCAATTGCAGGTTCATGGAGTATGTATACACGAAAGATGTCATGCTTTTGTTCTTCCTGTACAATTCAAGTCTGGGATGAGTGCGAGTCAAAGGAGTGGGTTGACGAATGGCAGTTAAGTTATCTTAGCCCACTTGACACGTATCGACCCCCGACAGCACTGGAACTAACACAGATGGAATCGTCAGTTGACTTTGACCACATATCAGATTTAGTTCAACCAGGTAATATAGGGCACATAAATGCATCTAATTTCATCTAGTTCAACTAGGTAATGTCATCTTACTTTGTAGTGTTTTTGTAATGTTGACTAATTTCATCTAATTTGCTACACATATCAATGTAGGGCACGTATATGCAGTTATTGCAGATGAAGATAATGAAGAGGGAACAGATTATTACTTATGTCGTTGTGTTGAGGCCAAAAAGAAATTGGAGGCCCCTGTTACAGATGGAGAAAACATCGAATACCCTACAAGATCAGTGGTTATTACTGGAACATGGCTTAGAAGGTACCCACATAAGAGTGTTAATATTTGGCTATTTCAGGACTTTGACATGCATCGGAAGATTCTTCATTACTCGAACCTTGTCGTGGCATCCAATGTTCATTTGATAAAGTATCGGGGTAGACCTTTGAACAAAATATTGTGGAAGGTGCGTGAGTCTGACCATGAAGCAATACTTGACACAATAAAGAGTAGAGCAGACCCGGATGGTTCATTGGATTAATTTGTAACTATTCACATTGATTTTGTAAAGTTATGTTACATTGAGTTGTAAGTATGCACATTAATTTGTAAGGTTTATCTTTTTTTATTTCCTCCTGCATTTCTACACATATGTACACATTTTTACATCATCATGTTATGCATTTTTGGTGTCCTGATCCTGATGCGACCAAACTCATAACTTACCCTCCTAGACACCATTTGATGATCTCTCCAACACTCTGGATCCAGGGCGCCCAATCATGATGATGACCTATATACCGTTCTCCCAAGGCGCTCATAATGAATGAAAAGAAGACCAAGGGCGCCCAAGCTTAATAGACTTATTTCTTTCAATTTTGATGATCCAAACTCTTGCAATATGACATCCACTTTCATGCCTTTAGATCTTCCTTCACATATAGGGCGCCAAATCAAGTTGAAAAATCTACATAAGGGCGCCAAACTGGATGAAAGGAGACATGAAATGCACCTTAGGACTCCATGCTAAGGTTTGAGCCATTAAAGTCTCTTGATATTAGACGCTCATGATGATGAAACTTAGAGCTTTTTCCTTTCCTATGCGCTCATCTAAGATGTTTGAATGATAAGGAGCGCCTCGACCTCTATAATGTACATTGGGCACCAAATCAAGGTGATTTTAAGTCACTTTGAGTCATTTGGGGTCAGTTTGAGTCTTTGAGTCATGTTGCAAAAAAGTGTCAATGTTGTCAAGTTGCTGTCATGCCCACATTTTCCTTGTGGTCACAACACACATCGCACGTGTCATAGCCACATCTGTCATGTGGTTATGACACGAGATATGAAAAACTTTTCTCACACTATCCTAAAAACCCCCTTCGCATGCGTACGCATGCTCAACGGTGTTCTCTCATGGCGAAACACTACACTCTTCGGCGGAAAACAAGTACAATTGCGTGCAACCAGAAGCATATAGATCAACAAGAGGGTCTATACAACACTGCTAACGTCATTGCAAGAGTGAGATTACCAAAGTCCTTAAATCGATCCCTCGGCAATTTTCGGTAGCATAATGCCTTACGGCGTTAGTGGGAATTACGCTGCACTCATTTACGCACGTGGTTCGCTGATAGAGGAACAACTTCCCACGACGCCTTGTTCCGACTAAACCGGCTAGTGATCTCCCTATTTAGTCATTTTTCAGCCAGGCACGGTTGTCTGTCTCCTCTCTTGTTTCCTGAAACATACTCCTCCTATGACTTAGCATTTTCAACAAGGCGGTTTGGTTGCTCTCTCTTCCCTTTTCACAAGTTCTTAATTTTGGTTGTATCGTTATCGCCCTTATCTTAACTATTTCCCAGTTAATTTAGTGTGTTTATATTTCGGTCTCTCTCTCTCTTTCATTTTCTATGCTTTCTTTATGTGCATCCTGACCTTTCTTCATGATTTACGTCAATCAGGGTTATCACTGCAGCTATTGTTGATATTAAACCTAATTTCAGGATGATCTAGGTCACAAAGGCTGGTTTACTATTTCGCTGGACTCGGTCTCCTAATCTTCCCCGATCTAGGTTCCTCCTCTTCGTATATACTTAGTCAACTTGTTCCTAAGCAAATTTGGCAGAAGGGTCCGTCAACTTAGTTCTCTTATCCCATGTGAGAAATGTCGCGCATTTTCTCCTCTGTGTTTTCCAATGTTAGTTTTTCTTCTTCGGACCCTCTTACAGGTTTACTTATGAGGTCGTTTGCTACAGTTGAGATTAAAATGGCCACATGGATTGTCAGTGGTGGCTTCTTAAGTTTATTTCCAGTGTTCTTTTGAGTAAGGTGATCTGCAATTTTCCTCTTCATTTTCCGGGTGATTACGTTGATAGTTGAAACTTCCGAGAAACTCTTTCCAGAGTATCACTGAATATTCCTGAACTCTCTTTTACATTATAATTTTATTTTCTCTTGTTTATAATTACTGTTGTTACTATTACTGTTGTTACTATTAATCCACTGATTGTGACTCGTTTAACGTTGTAAATAGATGTAGGAGGCTCTCCACTTTATAAAACCCTGTTCATGGTAATATATCTTCTTTGGTTGTTGTGCTCAACACTTAATAACATCTACTGTGTGAATATAATTTGTTATGTTTTTTTTTTTTCTCTATGTCCATGAGACATAGTTGATAACGATTTTAAACGAGGGCCCAATAACATGGTTCATAGATGTACTCCTATGGATATATATATATATATATATATATATATATGTATATATATATATATATGTATATATATATATATATATATATGTATATATATATATATATGTATATATATATATATATGTATATATATATATATGTATATATATATATGTATATATATATATATGTATATATATATATATGTATATATATATATATGTATATACATATATATATGTATATACATATATGTATATACATATATATATCTATATACATATATATATATATACATATATATATATATATATATATATATATATCTATATATATATTATATATATAAATATATATTTTAATGTCTATGTATAGGACGAACTTGGTTTACCACTATATATGTATATATCTCTATGTATATATATATATATACATAGAAATATATAGATAGATATATAATCATTTTATTATATATATAGCTATATACATAGACATATATAGTATATATATATGCCTATATATAGAGCTATAGAAAAATATATTTATTTTCCAAAGATACCAATCATATGTTAGGGCCAAAGCCCTAACATTTTTTTTTTTTTGTTGCTTTAAATTTCACAACCGACGGCGGCCATGGGCGGCAGTGGCCGCAGTGACAGAGCGGCGGACAGGGTCGGCGGTGGCCGCAGAGCGGCGGACAGGGTCGGCGGTGGCCGCAGAGCGGCGGCCTGTGCAGGCCGCGGGAGGCATAAGGGGAAGGGGGGGATGTGGAGTGGGGCGGAGCCCCACCCACATCCCACGATGTGGGGTGTGGGTGGGGCTCCGCCCCACTCCACACCTCCATATATATAAATGAGGGCCTGCGGTGGGGATTTCTCCCCACCACCCATTGTAAACCACGACTGTGTTTTCTTCCGCGGCTTAAACTTTGACAGTCAATCTTATGTGCTATTCGTTGATTTCTATCAACAATAATATATTTATATATATATATATATTCATGTATATATATATATATATCAATGATATTATATTTATATATATATATATTTCATATATATATATATATATACATATATATCTATTTTTATATTGATATTTATCAGTCAATCTCATAAAAATGATAATTACTTTCAATTTCTCGAATATTCTATAAAATGATAATTACTCAAAATGTGAAATATATATATATATATATATATATGTAAAAATATTCTTATATGTATTTATATAATTCCTAAATTTCTCAAATTCACTACTTTATGCATTTACTCCAAATCAACCTGTTATAAAGATAATGTCATAACAATTAGAGATATATATCTATATATATATATATTTATATATATATATAGATATATATATATATATCCCAATTTCACTTAATCGGTAGAAATGGTAATTAGCTATCCCCTTATTATAATTATATATTTCCATTTTCATAAATATTTAAGAATGCTTAAATGTACAAACAGAATAAATATACATGCTAGAATTTAACAGAATCCACTAAATATGGAGAATAACTCAAACATTTAAAACTGTCTTTTCCATTTTAACATTGAACTATAAAACCTAGCATTTCAACTAGTTAAGCAATTCCAAACTTTCAAATGTAAACAACTCAGATTAGATTGCAAAAATGAACTTTTCCTTTCAGTAATACTTGAAACACAAAAATTGCTATTGAACAAAGTTTGCAAACATCAACTTAAAATTTAAGCACATTCATATTACAGCTTCTCAAACATGAATACCACCACTTAACTTCCCAGATATGAACTTTCTCCTCCCAAACAGTATACAACTGATAACTTATGACAACCAATAAAAGTCCAATAATAACAAGATCAGGGAGGTGATTTTCTTCACTCCCAGAATATCAATAATTTACAACATTAACAAGAGAGGTGTTCTCTCTTCATCTCTATGAAATGGACCAGGCCTAATTCTCATGACAAGAAGATGAACTGTTTCTTCATAAATAGCCAACCAGAAGCTCCAAGAGAAAACCTGCGTATCAAAGACAAACAAAGAAGAAAATACCACTCATCTAGCTCTCCTCCCTACCGTAGACCCGCAAGTGGGTCACCCCCGAGCTAGGGAGACCATACTCACACCTGGGTACTCAAACACACCACTTCACAACAGAAACAACAACAATCCCAAAGCACACATACACCCGTGGGTATTTTACACAATACGGAAACTCAACTACAGTGAGTTTCATAAGGGGCAGGAGAGTGGACACACTCGACTCCAGAGTGTCACCCTGACAGATAAATGAACTAATAAAAATTTCTCTTGGTCTCAACCAAGTGTGATCACAATTTTTTAAGAAAACTGAATATGACTCTCAAGTCAAAATTACAGTCACAGATACATGCCCTCAAGGCTTTCAACATCCCAAAAGATGGAAACAGGTATGCACCCGAGGAGGATCTCTCCTCCCCTACCCCAAACTTGATGAGCATTTCTCCCAAGTGGGAGACGCTCTGTCAAACAACCCGACAAGAACCCCACAGAAAACAAATCTAAACACATATTTCACACACATTTCATACACATTTCAGTTCTACAAAAACAAAGGTAAAATTCAGACCAACCTTGCAAAGCCCTCCTGGAATGAAGCTGTTGCAGAGTCCACGGAGTTCACTTCCAACCTTAGCCACCAACTCCCTCTCCCTTCTCTATCTTCCAAACTAACTTCTCTATTTTTGGTAAGGCAAAAATGAAAGTTTTTTTTTTCCAAAATTCAACTAACTCCCTCTCATCCCAAAATTTGAAAATAAATAACCCAAATTCTCTTTCTTTTAATTTTGAGAAATGGGGAAGTGACACTTGTCACCTCCTCACCCTTCCCAAAAACCACTATTCTATCTAGGTGGCTTATGTCACTCTCCATTCCCAAGGGTACTCCTTATTCTTCTCATGTGACTCCACTTTCTCATGGGAGAAATAAAAAAAAGAGTTAAATGGGAACAAGACAGGTGACCCATGCCTCTTTCTCCTTTCTTCACATGGGTGTCCCCATAGTACATGGGGGAATCTCACTAAAGAAGAGGTGACTTTCACTAATGGATGGCATCTCTTATCTAGGGAAAAGTAGAGGGGATGGGTTGAGTGTTGGTACAACCCATCATGTCCCCTCCTACCTCCAATTTTCGCCACTTAACTTCAGGGGAAGGTTAAGTTGACTAGATGGAGGTTACTCAAGGGTTACCCATGCCAAATGGGCCCCTGGACCCATGGGGTATAACCCAGGGTCAACTTTAACCCATACAAGACACCCCTGGTCAAGGTAAAGCACAAGAAAAGGGCCTCATAATTTAAATAAATAAGGAAATTTCAAATTCAATCTCTTTACAACACAATTTATAAAAAATAATGTTACTTGAGGGTAACCTAACCCACTCGACCATACGAAAGACCACATTACATCATGACATCAAACACAAAGAGATCTTGGTTCCTCGTGGAACCAGATCGGCTTAACAGGGAATAACAAATAACAAGGTGTGGAATGATCTCCGAAATCTGTGGTTCGATTAGTAATCCCTGCACACTCAATTACAAGATCAGTAACCACATAAATTCATCATAGCCGAAGCAACTTAAATAAAACATGCATTCTCATGCCCTAGTACAATTTAACATAATTAAAAATCATATTACAATTTTCCATCATCACCTAATTCATTTTTCTGAAAAGTAAACTTATCCAAACATCACCCAATTAGTTTTTCTGAAAACATAATAAATTAAAAGAGTCTGACAAATTCCGGGAACTGCTATCCCACAAATATGAAAGTAACAATAACAGTACTGTAAATAGTCATAACAACAGTAGTAAAAAGGGCGGTCCTCACAGTTGCACAAAGCAACTTTTGCATTTTTGGTGTCCTTCTTGTGATGTGACCAAACTGACTGTTCCAACACGTCCGGATGGGTACATTTACACTAGGCATGGTCCTGTTTTTCACCCAAACATGTCGAAACAGTCTGAGCTACATTGTACCAACGATATCCCTGAAGAGTCCAAAGTGTAAAAAGGTAGCAATCTTTGACGAGATGTTACTCGAAAACCGTGTCACTTAGAAACATTCCATATGAGCAAACCTCTACAATAACCTCTCTTGGTTTTTTATATCTCTGAGGCATTTGCCCGTGGTGAAAGGTTTTCTGCTGCCCCAAAAATCGTCAGAAGGAGGTAGTGTAAAGTTGCAAAGGGGTGTAACTTTTGTCCTACTCCTGATGCGACCAAACTGACTGTTCCAATGCGTTCGAATGGGTACATTTACACTAGGCATGGTCCTGTTTTTCACCCAAACATGTCGAAACAGTCCGAGCTACATTGTACCCACGATATCCCTGAAGAGTCCAAAGTGCAAAAAGGCTGCAATCTTTGACGAGATGTTACTCAAAAATTGTGTCACTTATAAACATTCCGTCTGAGGCAACGTGATCATGTAGAGTGCCTCTACAATAAGCTCTCTTAGTTTTTTATAGGTCTGAGGCATTTGCCCATGGTGAAAGGTTTTCTGCTGCCTCAAAAATCGTCAGGAGGTAGTGTAAAGTTGCAAAGGGGTGTAACTTTCGTCCTACTCCTGATGTGACCAAACTAACTATTCCAACGCATCTAAATGGGTACATTTACGCTAGGCATGGTCCTGTTTTTCATCCAAACATGTCGAAACAGTCCGAGCTACATTGTACCCACGATATCCCTAAAGAGTCCAAAGTGCAAAAAGGTAGCAATCTTTGACGAGATGTTACTCAAAAAGTGTGTCACTTAGAAACATTCCATCTGAGGCAACGCGATCATGTAGAGTGCCTCTACAATAACCTCTCTCAGTTTTTTATAGCTCTGAGGTATTTGCCCGTGGTGAAAGGTTTTCTGCTGCCCCAAAAATTGTCAGAAGGAGGCAGTGTAAAGTTGCAAAGGGGTGTAACTTTCATCCTGCTCCTGATGCGAACAAACTGATTGTTCCAACGCATCCGAATGGGTACATTTATGCTAGGCATGGTCCTATTTTTCACCCAAACATGTCAAAACAGTTAGAGCTACATTGTACCGACGATATCCCTGAAGAGTCCAAAGTGCAAAAAGGTAGCAATCTTTGACAAGATGTTACTTGAAAACTGTGTCACTTAGAAACATTCTGTATGAGGCAACGCGATCACGTAGAGTGTCTCTACAATAACCTCTCTCAGTTTTTTATAACTCTGAGGCATTTGCCTGTGGTGAAAGGTTTTCTGCTGCCCCAAAAATCGTCAGAAGGAGTCAGTGTAAAGTTGCAAAGGGGTGTAACTTTGGTCCTGCTCCTGATGTGACCAAACTGACTATTCCAACGCATCTGAATGGGTACATTTACAGTAGGCATGGTCTTGTTTTTCACCCAAACATGTCGAAACAGTCGGAGCTACATTGTACCGACGATATCCCTGAAGAGTCCAAAGTGCAAAAAGGTAGCAATCTTTGATGAGATGTTACTTGAAAACCGTGTCACTTAGAAACATTTCGTCTGAGGCAACGCGATCATGTAGAGTGCCTCTACAATAACCTCTCTCAATTTTTTATAGCTCTAAGGCATTTGCCCGTGGTGAAAAGTTTTCTGTTGCCCCAAAAATCGTCAGAAGGAGGCAGTGTAAAGTTGCAAAGGGGTGTAACTTTCGTCCTGCTCCTGATGCGACCAAACTGACTGTTCCAACGCGTCTGAATGGGTACATTTACGCTAGACATGGTCCTATTTTTTCACCCAAACATGTCGAAACAGTCGGAGCTACATTGTACCGACGATATCCCTAAAAAGTCCAAAGTGCAAAAAGGCAGCAATCTTTGACGAGATGTTACTCAAAAACCATGTCACTTAGAAACATTCCGTATGAGGTAGTGCGATCACATAGAGTGCCTCTACAATAACCTCTCAATTTTTTATAGCTCTGAGGCATTTGCCCATGGTGAAAGGTTTTCTGCTGCCTAAAAAATCGTCAAAAGGATGCAGTGTATTAAGTCAGGATGAAAGCCTATTCACTCTAGGCGCCTATTTTTGACCAAATCACACATGCGCCTTGAACAAGTGATGCTACAATTGGTGAACAAAATGGGCGCCTTGAAGAATTGAGCCCTCCAAGACATCTTGCAATTGCCTAAAAGTCCAAAATTTACATAAGTGAGTTAAGGCACTATTTTCCATCTCCAGAGCCTCCTTTGAGCGCATTAACATGGAGTGAATGTTTTAGTCTATGAAAGATTGCACCTAAAGAATATAACAACCCCTTGAGTCACTAGGATGAACTAAGTTAACAAAAGGAACTTCATTGAGGGAGGCGCACTTGTGCATCTAGACAACTCCAGTTTAGCGCCTGAGAAAAAACATGTTTAGAGACACCCCTCGAATGAACCCTCTAGAACCAATAACCATAGCTCAAGATCCATAACCATGAGAAGATAAAGCATTAAAAAAATTCATCTAAAGGATGGGAAATACCTCTTAGATGATAGTCTGTCAAGTAGACCAAGAGTGGGGAATAAGAATGCTCGTCGAAGATACACCAAGCCACAATGACTCTCTCCAATAAGAATCTTCTCTAGGTCTATAATTAACTCACGCCCATATCCAAGTGAAAGTCTCCTTGGTCTTCCTGCTAAAACCTCTAAAGGGTAACCATCTCAACAATTGTCTCTAATCCCAAGAGAACTCTAGCCTCACCCAAGTCTCGAAGTATGTATGAGAACCTACAACAAATCAATCCATGTTAAGCTCCAAATGCAACACCACATTATCATGAAGCTCCCAAGCACATGACCAATGTACTCAATACCAAGAGAACCAACAAGACCACTGTCAAAACTCCAACTACAAAATTAGGTATCCAAACATGGCATCATGATCTAACATCTCCTCCCAGAAGATCACATGCACCAATACAGACATCCTAGTCTCAAGAGAACTTGTATCATGCTAATACTCTAATCTAGAATCAAGAGTCCACCAAGACACACTACCAAACACCTCTAAACCAAGGATCAACATCTACAACCACATGAAGATAACCATTACACCCAACCACTATATAAGATCATCCATCACTAGGTGACGAATACACATCACTATCAAAGCAACATCCATCCTCTCATCCCGATGCAACATACCAATGCGCAAATGAGCATAGACAAGGAAAAATAACAAAGTCATCCCGTGGATATAGGCAATATGCATTCAAGTCATCCCACTACAATCAATGAGGTGTGCATCCCAAAAAAATGCATAACTTGTAGATCCCAACCATTAAAAACATGCAAAATCATCATCACATTAGTAATCATCATCACATTAGTAAACATCATCACATTAGTAAACTAGTAAACATCATTTGCATCCATACTTAAACCAATCTTATTGTTGTGTTTGATGTGTCCTCTTTCAAACAACCATTTAACAAAATTTGAGTCCAAACAATAAACATTTACAACAATAAACATCTCAAAGTCCAAAATCCAAACATTCTATCATCCTTAATCATGTCCATCATGGACCCTTGGTTTGAAAAAATCATTATGCAAGATAAAAACCCTATGCCTATTACCTTGTCCGAGGCTCATGTAAAACCCAAAATGATTAGCCTAGTACCATGTGTCATGTCCCCGTTCTCAGCTTTATCATCAAGTGTATAATGGATTAGCCTATTCCTCATTCCCAGAGGCTAATTCCAAATGATGAGGGAATGAATTGGTTTCAGACTAACTCTATCTGTTTGTTTTGCAGGAACAAGGTCAGAACCCTAAAATTTGACTAAGTATGGAAGCTTGGGAGCCTAGGCGCCCATTTCACTCCAGTTTTCTTTACTAAGCGCCTAGCACAAGGATCATCCAAATTAAGTGCCTAAGAACCTCAAGGCGCCTATACATGTTTCTAGGGATCCTCCAATTGAGCGCCTAGCATAGATGGATGAAGATTGAAAGTTTTCAAGTTAAAGATGTCCTTTGGGTGAACTCACAGCACTAGGCGCATGTGTTGGTTGGAACTCCTTGGATCTGGTGCCTAGGATTGAAAGCCTTTGATGAGGAGAGAAGTCTTAAGGCCTAGTCTGGCGCCCTCACTTGCCTACCCCACCCTCAGAATGTGCCTAACCTTCATAAGGCATTAACACTCTATTTTGAGCGCCTAGCAGGGGGTAATGGATAGATTAAAGGCTTGGGAGCTAAGGAAAGTCACTTAGATGAATAATCAAGATTGAAATGAGAAACTCCTAGCCAAGGTGCAAAATTCCTCAATTCTGGCATCCAGAAATCAAATCTAAGTAAGGCGCTCTTTCCATTTACCAAAGGCTCTATTAGCGTCCTTGGTTGATGATCTCTCGAGACACCTGAAATGGCGCCCAGTGGATCTTTCAACTTGTATCAGGAAGAAGGGAAGCATTCTCAGTGTTATTTAGATAATCTAAGTTGTAAAGTTAACAAGGAATAGAGCCAAAGGATAAGGCACACTTATTGGTCTCCATCACCTCAGAAATGCGCCTAATGCAGTTGGTGTCAACTTCCCTCTTTCTAGCCTCCAAATGGCGCCTAGAGTCAAAAAAGGATTTCACTGAATAATGTTAATGTTTTGAGCATCAAACTCTACTTGGCGCATACCTATGCTCTTGCAACCTCAAATTGGCGCCTAGGGTTCAGTCATCCTCCTAAGACGTGGTTCTGCTCCTCCATAACCCTGTTTTGGCGCCTAAACTTGGAAGTACCTTGAAGACTTGGATTAAGATGGAATTCACCTCCAGAATGTTAGGTGCTTGATAGAAGATAAAGGCGCTAGGGTAAAAGAGCTTCAAAAGTTTGATGTCAGGTGTGAATTGAGATAATAGGTGCTGATACTAGTTGACATTACTCCAAACATGCGCCTAAGAGAGATGCAAGTCCCCAAGACCAATTTTGGAACAAGGTGCTCCATCAAAGGGTAAGATGATAATCCTTGGAAGTCAAGTGTTTCAAAGATTCTTTGAGAAATTGACAAGTTGTAACCTAGGCGCCAAAACCCCTGAGAATCCTCCTATCTGGCACCTAGTTAGAAGAACACTAATATTGTACCTAAGTGAATTTGAGTGTCAATATAGAGTCATCAAACCCCACCAGACGTTCATCCATGTCTCTACCACCTCAAGGAAGCGCCCAGCTTAGGATGGCGCCTAGTCTGGTCTCTACTACCTTCAGTTGGCGCCTAACCCTAAGAGTCTTGCAACTATGACGTTCATCCATGCAACAAGCAAGGTGATGCTCCCTTGTGATATTGTGAGGTGTTGACATTCAGTTGACATCATTGAGTTTGATTGAGTTGATCAAGTGTAGATGCCATTGTAAACATCAAGGCTTCAAGGCCTTTCTTTTGTATCTCCATTGAATAAGTTGTAACTTCATGCTATTGAAAGCATTATCCATGTAATAAGACATTACAAGTTGATTGAGTCAAATAACTAGACAAGTACCCAACTCTAAGGTTGATTCATTCAAGTAGTTATCTTTGATGTATATCTTTGTGTTGTTGAAGTAGTTGATGAATTGATAGCAAGTGAAATTGTTTAAGTAAGGAAAAATTTTCGTAGAACTAGTTGGGTATCTTACACCATGCCTATCCATCAAACATCACAATGTAATCAAAATCCTAACAACATGCCCATGATCCAAGATCAAGTGCAATCATGCAAAGATATTATCAATCACAAGCCTATTAAGAATGAACTAGAGTCTTCTAGTACCATACTTTTCCATCAAACACCATCATGTAATCCATGGCCTATCAAGCCTATCAAAGAAAATGCAAACATCCTATGTAATACAATTGGACTTTAAATATCTGAAGTAGCCATCTACAAATATCCATTCAAAAGTGGATTTATAATGCAAGTATGGATGCCATCAATAAAAAAGATTTGTATTAACCAAATATCCATCTAGGCATACATCAATATCTATCAATATAAGTATAACATATATACAAAATAGCCATATAGGCTTACAAGAATGCCATATAGGATTACAAGAATGCCATATAGGCATACAATGTCAACTATGTACAATACAAAATATATGTCCACAAATGCCATATAGGCATACAACAAAGGAACACAATAAAAAGTCATTCCCCTCTGGCTGGTGAAGAGAATAAATCATGAGCAGCCTTTGATCTTCTAGGGGATGGAGACATGCATGTGGGTGGTCTACTACGAACCCGAGGGCTACTCCTCCTATTTAGTTCTTCCTGCACCTTTACCTGTTACAAAAAAAAGTATAGACATTAATATATAGAAATTACATGTTATAAAAAAATGAAACATTTAACAAAATAATCACTTACCGCTAACATATAATCTGTCTCCTCACTTGCCTCAGTAGCAGGAATAGGCCCTGGTGATGTCATGTCCTATAGAAACCATCCAGATAGAAATTAAACTTCAAATCAATAATCTTTTGATTTTTCAAAAATAGACAACTATAACAATGAATGTAAATTGAAATTTACTAATCTGCCTCATACCCCTGTCAATGCCATGGAGCTATGAATCGCAGAGGCCACACCCTGCTCCATTGCCCTATGAACATGGGGAGGTGTCTCCGCAGCCTGCATCATCTGGAAATAAAACAACATTATTCAATTACGAAAACTATAATAGTGATGCAAATCATGGCTCCTAACATACACACGTTCATCTAAACATGGAAGTACACACAATAAAACACACAAATCACATACAAAAATTTAGTAAGTACAATTCATTCATTAAACTATTTATTTTATTACCTTCGTAAAGCTTTGAAGTCCACCACCGCTGGCAGGTGTTGCCATGAAATCTACAGTATTAACCTATTCAACATCCAAAATCAGAAATTAGAATACCATTCATATAATGATGCTATTCACATGTAATATTTATAATTGTTTACTAGTTACATACCTCGACAATAGATGATCTAGTGAAAAATGTAGGTGGAGAACCACTGAAAACTGCATCGACGCTATGACCCTGAAATTTCATTAAAATCATCAATTTAAATTAGTTAATCTTGTATTTCAAAAATAAAATTTAATAAATTAAATTCAATAAACTTGCTAATATTTACCTGAGTATCAAGGCTGAAAGTCTCACTCAGGAGGGTATCTGTCATCACCATCTGCTCAGCTGCAGATGTAGCCTGTGCACTTGCATCCTAACTATCCATGGGGTCATAACCACAGGCTGACCCGCAAGCCTGGCAAGTATGCGGTGGGACCCTACTCGCACTATCTCCCAACCCACTCTGTGTTGCAGGATCGGCATGCTCTATGATGCTCTGGGTCAAGGCACTAATCGACCTCAGTGTATCGACCTCAACACTCTCCTTCACAATGGAAGGGATAGAAACATGCTCATGGGATGGTCTGCTGATTACTCGTCTCACTACCCGCTATGTGTCAAGACGTGCCCCTGGTCTATCCTGTGCTGAGCCCCCACCTCTACCCTGGAAGTCTCGCATATCAAAATAGTTTGGCACTTTATTGAGGACAAACTCGCAGTAGAGTTTCCTCAAAAAGTATTGCGAGACCTCATTATTATTGCATGGAGGATGGTCAAAAACCATCCACCACCTCTGCCTGAAATTGTCCCTTATCGCTTGGTTGTTGCACCAATGGATAGGGAACCTCTTGCATGTAATGGGTGGAGGTTGATTTGTTTGTGGGTTTGTGAAAATTGAACACAAGTCTAATTTTGTAATTTGTAATTTTTTGACATCTTGGTATGACAACTTGTCTGCATAGTAATCTCTAAACTCTCTCTTTTTATCAGTCCAAGTAGTTATTTGCTTGCTAATTGAATTTACATTTGATAACATAGACTCAAGAGATTCAGCAAGCGTGGCCCTATGCAAGGTTGAAGTGGAAGGATCTTTCAACCTTGCAATTATATCTTCAATTTCTTTTTTGTTGTTTTCAATTTGCCCCATTATATTATCTTGTGTTCCAGGGGCATGTCGAGGAATGAATGGAGGAGGTTGTTGTTCTGCAGGTATTTCCTCCTCAAGATTTTGTGGATTTTGAGGAGGAGGAGGAGGAGGAGGAGGTGCATTAACATTTCCTGACAATTAACGAAATATACATCAAAAATCAACAAAAACCTACCTATTTAGAAAGAAATTCAAACAAAAAAACAAAGATAACTCACCCCTTTGGCGTGCTCGACGTCGCGGCGACATTTTGGCAACAAATTGATAAGATTTTTGTGTTGATTGGCGTTTTGTGGGTTTGGAAGCCGCAGGCAGAGGAGAAAATAAGAGTGAAATGAAATTCAATTGCTTTTTTTTTCATTTATACTAGGTCATAACGCGAGCGCGTTATAATGCGCTCACGTTATGACTTAAATTTTTTTGAAATTATTTTGGCCACTTTTTGGCCCCCCATCTTCTTGCACTTACCCAATAGAGATGTTGATTGCTCTAGAATGAAACCAGAAGCATATAACAATACTTCAAATTGTGATCAAAATGGGCAGGATGGGATTTGATTTATATAAAGGCTTGATATGATGGATGAAGAGCTAGGATGTAACATGTCTTCTCATATTAGTCAGAATTACACACATAAAATTACTTAGAAGTAATTGAAACAAGATAAACAAGAATGAGATATATATATTTTTAAAAACCTTTGCTAATTTTCAAAAAAATAAAAGCATATCTTTTTGGAATAATTTTTCAAACTTGAAACTCATTATAGTCAAAGATAATATCTAGTGATAACATTTCACTTTACATTCTCAAATATATTGCTCTTTGGCAAAATAGAATTTTACATCATATCTTAACATGAAATTTTACATAATAAGTATTGTCTCTGGAATCTTGATATATGTCATTCAAATCTTGGTGAGTCTTCTACTATAGAGGGAGAGAATCATGCGAGTACTTTACCTACAACCACAAACCCGTGGTCCTCCGCACACCTTGCTTTTTGGAAGTGGCCTTACCTTTCACGAAGAGTATAGACATTTGGATTGTCATGTTCCCTTTTCAAAAAAATGGCACTCTCTACTTGTAGTAAGTTCCCCCTGTCCAAAAATGCTAAGTCAGATTGCAAGACAGCTTGGAGGGAAAAATAATTATTTAATATTGCATTTGCTTTGGAGCATTTTCAAATATAATTGGACAAATGAATATTAATTGATTTTTAATTAATGCTCAATATTCCTCCTTGGAGCATGGGATTTGGAAGGAATCATGAGTGGTTCAAAATAGGAGATTTTGTATTTATGATTTGGCATCTTGCATAAGTGGAGTTATGGCAATTATTGAAATCTTATTTTTGAATATTATGTGGTGCAACTCCCAAAACATGATGTTGGGGATTTTAGATACCCAATATTGCCTCTCATGGAAATAAATAGGTGTAATGCTGAAATGTTGAGGGCAATGCCAATTTTACAATCTTCTTGCAGAGCGGATGCTTTGTATTGCTTCAGTGGACAGGGAAACCATTGGAGATGGAGCTTGTCGCCGGTGGACTTAAGTTCCCAGCTATCTGAGGGTGGTGTTCTTAGGTTGCAATAGCAATCTAATTTTAGGGTTTGCATTTGAGCATAAAAGATGTAGATAGTTTCAGAGATTTTATGTTTGTAGGGGATTTAAGTGTATTTTTGGAGTGTTTTAGGTGTAGTTTTTGTGTTGTTTGAGTTTGATATTGTGTAAGGGTTTGTTTGATATGCATGCTACTATAAATCATCATCCACAACACCTTGTTCAATCCATTCCAAGTGTGGATGCCATTCTGGGGGTTTGGAGGCTGCTGGGTGAATTTTGCATGTGCATTTCAACATTGTTTGTTGTTGTGTGTAGTTGAAGTTATAGATTTGATGTAGTAATTTTCTATTGTGGTAATTTGTTGTATCAGACCTTTATACATGTGGTTTGCATCAGAAAATTCAATAAATTATTATTGCAGTACTTTCATGCATTTTGGGGTTTCATTGGTTGTCAGCAGTGTTGTGCAGATTTGTAGTTTTAGTGAGTTTGGGTGTAAAGATTCATTCTTAGTTGGGTCTTTTAGATTGCTATAGGAGTTTCTTCTATTGTGTGGATGTTTCTATTACTCTTCCCATGTTTTGGTTCAGATCTATAGGTTGCATGCGATATTAATGCTTTTGGGGTAGTTTGGCAATGTTTTGGTGAGATGTATAATGTGTATTTCAGCACAATTGGAATAGTTTGTTGTGGGTTTTCCTGGCAAGTGTTTCAGAAGTTTTTGCTATTTTAAATAAGTGCCATGGGCCTGATTTGATGTCATATGTATCAGAAAATAATAATAAAAAATATTTGAGTTGTTTATGTTCATTTTTGTGTAATACAAGTGTGCAAATTAGCTAGCTAGTTTGGCTATTTTGATTCATATTATTGTTAAGTTTTTTAAATGCATTTTTAGATTTGGATTAAATCAGAAATTTTAGACCAAGGAGACATTACTATGGTATCAAAGCATGGTCTTGCCAGCCTGTAGGGTTGTTTGATTCATGCTTCTTAGTGAAAGAGGCCTCAGATCTTTGAGAAGAGAACATTATGGATGAAGGAAGATGGAAGAATAAGGGAGACCCATGTAATAAAATTATTGCTTCTATTGATAAATTGGCTAACATTGTGGAGAAAAATTGGTTATAGTAAAACAAGAAGAATGTGGAAGACATTGTAGGTGAAAGAGTTGCATTTGTTGAAGATGATGAGATATCAAAGTGGTATGAAGACTATGTCAAGCAATCTGAAGCCTTCAAATCAGCGATTTCATTTGAAAGACTTCTAGAAATTCATGGTAAGAAGACAAGGAAGAAAGAGCATGATAAGGAAGATTCAAAAGTTACAGTAGTAGAACCAATAGAGCAACAAAAGATTGCTAAGGAAAACATTTTCTTGTAGGAGGAAGAAGAGAAATTAAATTCAGACAAACCCATTAAGAAAGAATGTGACATGCAGTTGGAAGGTAAAAATCCTTTGTTAATAGAAGATGTTTATTTTACTTCTAATGATTTATATGTTAGGAAAGTATTGATAAAGTTAAGGAGGGAAACCAATCTCTTGCCATTTGTGAAGAGGTCAAGATGGAGGAACATGCACCGATTCATGCACTTACTTCTAAACTTCCAGATGGGGTTTTGAGTTATAGAAAGGAAGGTGTTGAGGATATCCCAACAAGGTCTCTTATAGAAAAGGTGGATGAGCATGTTGATTGTAGTTTGAGGTATGAAAATATTCAGATTTGTCTCCTTCAATGTCATTACAAGATTCTTGTCATCATGGAAAGCATGCTAAAAAGGGTGATAGAGTGAGGGATACAACTATAGAGCATGAAGACTCTTTGATTCAAGCCCATGATTGTGTTTTCATATGGGATCCAGGTAATCTCTTTAGAGACACTATTGACTTCTCCATCTCTTCCATTTGGAATGGAAAGAAGCTTATGAGGAATCATTAAGGGCTTCTTATGCATACTAACCATATTGTAAAGGATCAAATCTCAGAATTCATAGATCATTCTTCAAAGATGAAGATAGGCACAAGGAAATGTGGTAAGCCCAATAGATGTCATTGTGATATTGTTGATTTCATGACTAAACATGGCATGGTACTTGTGGGATCAAGGTACATGTAGGTTTTCTACCATTGGTTGTATGGAGGACTCATGAAGGAGGAGTCACTACAAATTCTGGGCATCATGGAGGCAAGACATCGGATCATCCTGGTGGGTGAACAAGAGATGTGTAAAGACTCCTTTATTATGGGCTTTGAAGGAATGAAGTGTTACATACACTATTCAGCACACATACCAATTAAGCCAAACCATCTTGCAAGTGGTAGAGCCTTGAGTGACATGGTAAGAAATTTTGATTTCATTAATGTTGATAATATTTTGATCACCATTCATACTTGGAAAGATATCTGGGAGAATTTGGATATGGTTTGGAGTATATTTCAGCAACATGATCATTCTTCCAAAGTAACTATAGAGAAGATTGGCATCACCTATGTGGATCAAATTATTATTAGAAAGAATAGGTTGTTGTTTTTGAAGGTTTTCAGAAGTATATAGATATGGATAAAGGGATTTTCTGCCGTTATTTGGTTGATCATAGCTTCCACCTTGTAAATATTTCTGATTTTGATATTTCCTAACTTTGAATGGATAACTGCATTCATGCACACTTACACATGGGAGGATTGGTATAGACTTATGAGTATTGCAGCCTATAGTACAGTTGGAACTCTAGCCATGGGAAAGACTATTTCCCAGTTTGTGATTATTATTGATTGGTATGCCACCAATGTTACCTTGATTAGATGGATGTTTATTTCTTAGGATTATCATTGGTTTAGCTATTACATCATTTGTATATGGATGATTTTGAAAAATTATGTTATGAACAACGATATATTGGGACATTTGAAGGAAGCTTCCTTGCATAATGGTATTAGAAGAAGATCTCAACTATTGGCGGGAATTACTCTATTCATTCTGATTCTAACTTGGAGGAGATCCAAAGAGGTATGTGATTGCTATGATATGTTTTCAGCCTACATGCAAGTTGATTTATGCCATGAAGGATTTCATGGAGGAGATTTGAGGAGGAACCCAAAATAAATATAATGGAAGGCATAATCATGAAAATCACTCCTCACTAGTTACTAATGATGAATTTCAACTTATCAAAATTTTCAGATCAGCAATTTATGCAGGAAATCTCAAATTGGACATACAAGGACATAAGAAGAATGGTTCAAAGAGTTAAATGACTCAAAGGTTGCAGCCTATGGATCAAGTCATGAGTACTCAAGGCGTAACACCCAGTTTTGTTTTCACCCTAAAAACTAAGTTTTAACCAAAGGTAATAAAACTTTTATGAAAGTTAAAAATAGAAAAGTAATATGTTTCCAATTCTTGTAACCAAGGAGAACATCCATCGACTAACAATATTCAAGAAATTATAATTTATGCATAAGATTATATCCATCTAAAACATTTAAACAACATGTTAAAAATTACTTAGAACAATTCCAAAATAGGAACTTACCAAAATCACTACATCTCGATTGTCGACCATCCAAATTCAAGTCTCGGCAATCCTCATGAATAAAGAAGAGAAAGTATCTTCAAGGAGTTTAACCTCCAACCACAGACCGTCAGTCTCCTGCACTCCTTCCTAACCAGAAGTGGCCCTACCCTACTCAAAGAGGATAGACTTAGGATAACCAATGGTGTTTTCCATCTGAGTACTGGTGTTGTGACTTACGTAACTTGTTATCATGCAATCCCCTAGATACCCTCTAGTCAAGCATGACCACTCCACAAGCTACGCCATCCAGCCATAGTGAGCTATCAATGCACTTGAGGCTCATGCATTACCTTGGCCAAAGGATTTGAATTTATTTAGCATTGTACCAATGCAAGTAATATGTTCACCCACCCCAACTTGACTCGAATTGATCGCAATCCTACAGATTCCTATAAATAAGTTCAATACAACGACCTCGATAACCTCAAGGTGTTTAAAATTCATCATGAATTAACGCATGGCAACGAGGTTTATTCTCTCTCTACTTAGCTCATGGAAACATTTCTGTCTACATGAAAAAAGAATGGGTTCGGTTGGTTATTTTTCCTAAATCGGCAGAGGGTTTGCAAGTTCCTATGCACGAGCAAATCTGGCCAACAGAAACGAGAGGTTGCATGAGCTGCCTCCCCTTCACTTCTAGTTCTGCCACACCAAGGGGGGTATCCCTATTTGCTAAAGATGTAACATTTACTCTCCAAATGACTGAAAGATTTAACTTTGTAATAATAGGCAGAATACTCTCATGTGTGGACCAAGATTTGTGTGATAAATCACAAGGTTGGCAACGTTCTTGGACATATTTGTCTGGTCAGGTATGAGAGTATGCAGGGGTCCTAATCCTACTCCTACAACTAACAGGTGGAAGTTATGAAAAGGTGGATATGATGATTTGGATGCAAGACAAGGGGTTTTGGATCATAACTACTTCACAAGATCAGACCAGTGCCTATCTCTGGGCAAGGAGTCAAATAGACATATACATAAGAATGGCTTGCAACTAGCATTCGAGTTTCAAGGGGTTAGGACTGATGCTTTCCTTACAAACATCACCCAAGGATAAGTATTTGATTGTCCATACTTACAGATATCCCAGCTGACATACACTCTTCTCCATACCTTAACCTAAAACAATTTAATCCTCTCCTTGAAATGAAGTTAGAGATCAAGCATGTGATACAGCAAAACTATATCCTAGAATCTGAGAAACCCTTAGCAACCAGATTCAAAAGAAGAAAATGCATACAACAAGTGGAGACAGACAACAAAACACATGCAAGAAGCATTTTTCATATAAAATTGACATTGAAACTGAACATGCGTGCAAGATACATCACAAATGCAATACATAAACTCCAAAATGAGATAGAATAGCAAGGAAATGCTCTCTATTTTGTTATCTTTCCCCCAAAATCGCCCAAGTCTTCAACAACATAAGAGTAACACAGTTTGCTTTTTATAGCAAAACCGTGAACTCAGCAAAATTAATTACAAGGCTAATCAAAAATCTGCCAAATACAATGCATCGTGAGAAATGGCACTCAAAATAGTTAATGCAGCAGAGGGACAAGGAGAAAGGAGCAGATGGAATCAGGATCTGGGCCGCCGCCTGAAGGTTCTCTTCGTAAGCCTGGTAGTTCACCTATCGCCTCACCCATACTTCCCTGCATAATCTGCCATTAAAGCTCCATCCACTCATAGGATGCAACAACAGGTACGTCCAGAGATTTTCCTGCTCAAAAATGGGCCGCAGACAAAGAAAACCATCGCTACAACAAAATACAAAACCATCCGTCGATTTTGATTCAATCGCTGAGATAAACGGCTCAAAACAGGTTGACCAAGTCGTCAGCTAGTGAAAACGTGCCATGTAGGCATCCCATGATTCTATCACCGGCCTTTCCATTCCTTATTTTGCCCTTTTCGCCCTGTATATGCATGAACATATGCATATACAATCGCCCTTCATACAAGGCGGACCCCAAAACATCATAGAGCAAATTGAAAATCAACCATCGGGTCCGCTTTGCATCATCTTTCCTCGCATATCATCTTTGTATATCGCATATACAAACATGATATACAACCTGCGGACCTAAAAATCTATCTATTGCAACTTGATTTCCTCTTCGGGTCCAAAATGTATATTTCTTCTTCGTATATTGGCTTGTATGTGCAAACATACAAACGAATGCACATACAACTGGTGGGCCCAACCATTTTCTCTCTCCTTTGCACTGTTCACTTTGCATGCCACAAGCCTTTGTATAATTTTCAATGTACATTCCCTTGCACATACAAACAAGGAATCTTCTCCAGAATATTCCTGCAATTGTATATTTTTTGCTTGTAACTCCAGCACTGTAGCAAATGCATCTACGCCCTTTGTATGTTTTCCTTGTATCTTTCAAATGCATGTCGACTTGTATATCAGAGATACATTCACCTTTATACATTTTTCTTTGCACATTTCGCTTGCATGTTCAACATACAAGCCCGATATACAAGCAGGGCTGATGTACATACAACGAATATTCTCGAGAATCTACGAAAGATTCCCCCTTGTATATGCACATCCCAAGCCCGATATACATTCAAAAATGCATATAACTCATTTTTCACCAGTATGTATATACAAAAAACCCTTGTATATACAAAGACACCTGCACCTTAACTTGATTTTTTGCATTTTTTCAACTGTAGACGTCGAAAGTGTTGGAATTTTTTTGATTTTTGGGAAGGGGCCTACATATTTAAATGCTTAAAACCTGATTGCTTATGCAGGCACCACCAGTGGCTCTGTCTGGGGACGCAAGCCTCTTGCAGGCATGGCGAGAACCTCAGATCTCTGGGATGCAGACCAGTCCCTTATCCATTGGGCTACAGAGTCAAACTTGCACCAACCTGCATCACCAAACACACTTGATGGCCTAAGGCCACCAAGAAAAGAAAAACCTGTATCTCTCCTTATCAAACACCTTGTTTTCATCTACATTCACTGGATCAATCCTGGAGACACTGTCATGAGCTACCCACAAACAAATCTTGTTATCTGCATATTCAACCCTCTGATTTAGCTTGTCACCTTCACCCCTATGCAAACAACCTTCAGCATCATGTGACATGTGGGTGTCATATTTATCAAACAATGCATATTCATATAGCATATAAAGCTTATCATCATCCTCATCAACAATATGCATTGTAAAATGATCATCTAGCTGGACTAAAAACTGGAAACACTCAAAGTCCATCATGTAGCTAGGAGCATCAAGGCTCATTGCATCATAAGCTGCTATATCCAAGAAGAAGCTTTCAAATTCATAATTGTGCACATCATGAACACAGTCATCAGTTGCATCAAGCTGGAAAGGGTCAGGCTCTGACATCTCTCTACAATAACCTTCATGATGTATGTTGGCCTCTCTTTCATCAAGATGAGAAACAGAAGCCAAATCAATAGCAGGGCTCAAATCTTCATCATACTCAGACAGATCCTCATCACCATATGTGTCAAACATGGGTGGTCCAGGTGTTTCAACTTCATCATGGTATGCCGCTGGTTCATGGGTAGCAGAACATCTATTTTCATTATCAATGAATTCACTATGTGGAGGAGTATTAGCCTGTATGTTATAAACAAAACTATAATCAAACAAAGAACAATCATGCTCATCATTAGCACTTGTTTCAATTTCTGACTGCTCTTCATCATCTCCATGTGTCTAAAAAGAAGGCATTGATTCACACATGGAACTGCTGCTCTGTTTGCTTATTTCTTCTCTATCTTGAGCACAATACTCACAATTATCTCTGCAAACCCATTCAAACAGATTTTCATTGCTGTCCATAACCACATCATTATTTTCAGAACCAGACACCTCAACTTGATGATCAACCCATGACAACTCTAATTTGTCACACAGAGGATCAAAAGGGCAGACAAGAGGTTTAGCCTTCTGACTGGCAGACATAATAGGGTTACTGCTATTTAATTGGGCCTGCCTAGCCTCTAAGAATATCAACCTATTTTTTATTTCTTCTATTCTTTTATTCAACATTTCATCCCCCTCTTGACTGAGTATGGGTGAATACATATTTGGATTCATATAGATCTCACTCTTAGACATCCTTTGTCTGCCTAAGACCTAAGGCTTCCCCTAGCATCTAACTTATGCAATAAAACAACAAATACAAGTGGGAGGAAACCAAGTACCTTGTCTCATCCAGATGCTGCAATCTGAACAGAACATTCTTTTATCACAACAACATACATCAACCTTTCATGTGCATTTAAATCTTATGCAGAGTCGCCACCTCTACAGAGAGGACAAAATTTTCAAACAACTCAAAGTTCATCAAAGAACAAATATTCTTCTGAGTTCCTTCCACCAGTAGAGCACCATCATTCACATGAAAGAACCAGATATGCAGCAATGATTTCACATTAGTTGACTCTCTTCATCCCCAGCAGAGTCACCAATTCTGTTGGTGACTCAGATGGGCACACAGATACTATTCTTTTTCATTAACTTCCCAGTAGAGTCACCAATTCTATTGGTGACTCGGATGGATAAAAATAAATTCTGTTTTCATCAAATCGTCCCCAGCAGAGTCACCATTTTCTGTTGGTTATTTTTCCCAGATCAACAGAGGGTTTGCCAGTTCCTATGCACGAACAGATCCAGCCATTAGAAACGGGAGGTTGCGTGAGCTGCCTCCCCTTCACTTTTGGTTCTGCCACACCAAGGGGGGTATCCCTATTTGCTAAAGATGTAACATTTACTCTCCAAATGACTGAAAGATTTAACTTTGTAATAACAGGCAGAATACTCTCATGTGTGGACCAAGATTTGTGTGATAAATCACAAGGTTGGCAACGTTCTTGGACATATTTGTCTGGTCAGGTATGAGAGTATGCAAGGGTCCTAATCCTACTCCTACAACTAACAGGTGGAAGTTATGAAAAGGTGGATATGATTATTTGGATGCAAGACGAGGGGTTTTGGATCATAACTACTTCACAAGATCAGACCAGTGCCTATCTCAGGGCAAGGAGTCAAGTAGACATATACATAAGAATGGCTTGCAACTAGCATTCGAGTTTCAAGGGGTTAGGACTAATGCTTGCCTTACAAACATCACCCAAGGATAAGTATTTAACTGTCCATACTTATAGATATCCCAGCTGACATACACTCTTCTCCATACCTTAACCTAAAACAATTTAATCCTCTCCTTGAAAGGAAGTTAGAGATCAAGCATGTGATACAGCAAAACTATATCCTAGAATCTGAGAAACCCTTAGCAACCAGATTCAAAAGAAGAAAATGCATACAACAAGTGGAGACAGATAGCAAAACACATGCAAGAAGTATTTTTCATATAAAATTGACACTGAAACTGAACATGCGTGCAAAATACATCACAGATGTAATACATAAACTCCAAAATGAGATAGAACAGCAAGGAAATGCTCTATATTTCGTTATCTTTCCCCCAAAATTGCCCAAGTATTTAACAACAACAAAAGAGTAACACAGTTTGCTTTTTATAGCAAAACCGTGAACTCAGCAAAATTAATTACAAGGCTAATAAAAAATCTGCCAGATACAATGCATCGTGAGAAATGGCACTCAAAATAGTTAATGCAGCAGAGGGACAAGGAGAAAGGAGCAGATGGAATCAGGATCTAGGCCGCTGCCTGAAGGTTCTCTTCGTAAGCCTGGTAGTTCACCTGTTGCCTCACCCATACTTCCCTGCACAATTTGCCATTAAAGCCCCATCAACTCGCAGGATGCAACAACAAGTACATCCAGAGATTTTCCCGCTCAAAAATGGGCCGCAGACAAAGAAAACCATCGCTGCAACAAAATACAAAACCAGCCGTCGATTCTAATTCCATCACTGAGATAAACAGCTCAAAACACGTTGACCAAGTCATCGGCCAGTGAAAACGTGCCATGTAGGCATCCCATGATTCTATCACTGGCCTTTCCATTCCTTATTTTGCCCTTTTCGCCCTGTATATGCATGAACATATGCATATACAATCGCCCTTCATACAAGGCGGACCCCAAAACATCATAGAACAAATTGAAAATCAACCATCGGGTCCGCTTTGCATCATCTTTCCTCGCATATCCTCTTTTTATATCGCATATACAAATACGATATACAACCCGCGGACCTGAAAATCTATCTATTGCAGCTTGATTTCCTCTTCGAGTCCAAAATGTATATTTCTTCTTCGTATATTGGCTTGTATGTGCAAACATACAAACGAATGCACATACAACTGGTGGGCCCAACCATTTTCTCTCTCCTTTGCACTGTTCACTTTGCATGCCACAAGCCTTTGTATAATTTTCAATGTACATTCCCATGCACATACAAACAAGGAATCTTCTCCAGAATATTCCTGCAATTGTATTTTTTTGCTTGTAACTCCAGCACTGTAGCAAATGCATCTGTGCCCTTTGTATGTTTTCCTTGTATCTTTCAAATGCATGTTGACTTGTTTATCAGAGATACATTCACCTTTATACATTTTTCTTTGCACATTTCGCTTGCATGTTCAACATACAAGCCCGATATACAAGTAGGGCCAATGTACATATAGCGAATATTCTCAGGAATCTGTGAAAGATTCCCCCCTTGTATATGCACATCCCAAGCCCGATATACATTCAAAAATGCATATAACTCATTTTTCACCAGTATGTATATACAAAAAACCCTTGTATATACAAGGACACCTGCACCTTAACTTGATTTTTTGCATTTTTTCAACTGCAGACGTCGAAAGTGTTGGAATTTTTTAGATTTTTGGGAAGGGGCCTGCATATTTAAATGCTTAAAACCTGATTGCTTATGCAGGCACCACCAGGTTCCTAGCTTATCAATCATTCAGATAATGCTATACGTTGTTATAACGATCTCTAAGTTAACCCATTGTTTAAATTATCCACTCTAGAGTGGACACTAAACTCAACTTTGTTGTTTCGGAAGGAATTTACTATAAACCAATTTATAGAATATAAATATCTGAAGTCCCTAAGTTTAAAATTAAACATTCTAAATAATCTTCTTCGAATGTCGAATCTTTGACATAGCTTCATCTTTGTCAATCTAAGTATTTATAAACCCTATCTTGTTGTTCTACTAGCAAGAAGATTGCTTGCAAGTCTAGGTTAAATACTTGACAAAAGACTCATTACATTGTTCTAAAACTTCATTATTTAAACTTGTATGGCTGCAATGACCAAAAGGTAAGTCTATCCCTTCTCTCGGAAACACTACAGTTTGAATACTTTAATAGCAAAAGAGTGCCTACAAAGACAAAAAGGTCTAAAACTTGTTATTCTTTGCAGCAAGGTTTGTAAATTCTCTATGGTCATCCAACCATTTTAAACTCAGAAATAGAGGAGGACTATGAAGTCTTGCATGTTTCATCTTGCACTTTACATCATTGATACTCCTTTGTCGACGGTTATCACAAAACATGTCTTTTACTTTAAAACTAGCTGACTCTTAAATTTGATAGAACCATGCAATGGTAATCGACTGACCAAAAGGGAACTCATTCTACGTCGACAAAGGGTTTGCCAAAGCGGCCTGTAATAGCTGTGAGCTAGTTCTCGACCAACATCACTCAGTCTTCTATGCGCTAAACACTTACCCTAATATCTCTTAGGGGTAAACAAACAACAGTACCATAAAACTCGACCTTCGAGGATGCATCTAAGCATGATGAATTCACATTGCAAGTATTTCAACTAATGATAATCTCCAACGACTATCAAAGATTGACCAATAAGTTCATTTCTTTCTTAGCCGTTCACAATCCCTCCAAACTTGGCCTCCTTCCACTTCTTCTCTGTGTTTTTCTCCCTTCCAAAACTGACTCCACTACCCTCTAAAACCTGTCTAACTACGAAAGATAACTCTCTCTTCCACTCATAGGACCATGCCTATCATTAAGGGTAACCACCCGACGTGCATAACATTCTCCTCCTTACGCGTCCACAACCAGAAAATGGTTTTGCCTTTCCACTCACTCCATGATTATTCTCCATAGTGGAGTTTCCATACTTGGCGAGGTGGCGGTTGCCAGATTTTAACAACCCGTCCCACTACTCATATCCGTTATAAGTATAAAACAAATGCAAACATTATGAATTAAAAGCTAGATCGACAACCATCATGAGGTTATAACTTCAAAGGCAAAAAGATTATTTCAAATTAATAGACATCAAGAAAGGACTTGGGTGAGACTCATTCGAGCTACTACCCAATTTCCAACATTCTAAAGAATAAAGGAATAAAGGATTTACCTCAAAACGACAATTAATTATAACTAATATATTATTTCATATTCCAATACCATACGACTAAGGTACTACACACCATGGTCTCAAGATTTAACACATTATTTAAACCCTTTAATATACGATAATAGCCCAATAAAGAACAATTCAACATCCGTCAAATTTTGCAAGGAGACGTTTACGTCATACGCTTGTAGAGCTTTACGAGGATAATGACGAATTGAGCGTGAATGCAAAACAAGGTTTGGAATCGACTTACGCACAATTTTTGACTTTTGCGCCGAACCAATAACAAGACATGACTTACAACTCGACCACAAGTATATACATATAAACAGTATATCAATCGTTCATATTTGACGACACGATTCAGAGTATTACGACACCGATGTCGATTTCCCATACTCAAAATGACAACTTACGAAAGGAGAAAGACCTATTCTTGCAAACATTGATATCTAAACTATAATTGACTTAGCCCGTAATCAAAGCTTAACTTAAGGCATCTAGGTTTATCTACCTGATATTCATTTTCAGTGGCAAGCACCCATGGGTTATTCCAAAGTCTATTCTCTCTTTCTCAAAGATACTTTTTCTTCTTCTTTCTTCTTGGCAAACATGTTCCATCTATTCCTGTCATTGACAATCTCACATACAATTTTGTGGTCAAAGCACCAATATTCTGATCAAAACATATTTATATCAAATCATTTCATTTTCATATCGAAAGATATTTTAATTCATAACATCAAATTGATCATAATCAAGTAGATTCCATAATTTCATAAAATTAACCTTTTCTATTCATATCATCAGTTCCTATGATGTTAAAACATATCCACATAACTATACTATTTAAGAAAAAAGTAAATAGTAATATTGAGTCCAAAAAGGGGATGTAACATATCTTTCCCCTATAGAATCATCGTCCCCCGATGATTGAGTTTACCAAGCAAAATTTTAACATAAACAAACTTTTATAGTTTAACATTAATGTTTGTGAAAAGATAAGGAAATCTTTGGTGGATGTCATTATAGTCTTCCCAAGTGGCGCTATCCTCGCCATATTGGTCCCACTGAATTTTGCATTGCAAAACCTCTCGATTACGTAAATGAAGTTTACGCATTTCAAGCACCTTGAGTAGCTTGATCACAAACACTCCTGGCTCTTGTATCTGTAAAGAATTCCATTTAAGAATGTGATCATTACCTACAAAATATTTCTTTAGGTATGAAACATGAAAAACATTATGCATTTTGGACAAGACTAGAGGTAGAGCAACTTTGTAGGACACTGAATTGATAATCTCAAGGACTTTAAAAGGTCCAACATATCAAGGATCCAATTTTGATGATTTACCAAATTTGATTGAGCTTTTATGGGGTTTCACTCGCAAAAGCACTTTCTCACCAACAGAGAAATGTCTAGGCACCCATTTGCGATCTGCATAACTTTTTTGCCTGTCGTTGGCTTCTGCCAACCTCTTCCTAATCATTTTCACTTTTTCTTCCATATCTGCAAGCATTTCAGGTCCAATGCGTATCCTATCTTCCAGCTTATCCCAGCTTATAGTAGTTCTGCATTTCCTTCCATATAATGCTTCAAATGGTGTCATCTTAATGGCAAAATGATAGGAATTGTTATAGGCAAATTCAACGAGAGGTAAATATTCCTCCCATCTGTATTGCTGATCCGTGCAATACATTCATAAAAGATCCTCTAGGACCTGATTAACCCTTTCTGTTTGTCCATCGGTTTCAGGATGGTAAGCGGTGCTCACATTAAGTTTAGTCCCTAATGCTGAAAATAAAGTTTGCCAAAACTGAGAGGTTATTCAAGCATCTCTATCGGATATAATCTTTTCAGATACCCCATGCAATCTGAATATTTCTTACACAAATTTCTGAGCCAAAATATGAGCTCCATCTGTCAAATTTCCTGGTATAAAATGTGCTACCTTGGTTAGTTTATCTACAACAACCAATATTGCATCATGTCTATTCTTAGACATTGGTAACCCTTGAACAAAATCCATATTAACAACCTGCCATTTCCATTCTGGAATATCATGTGGGTATAACAATCTAGCAAGATGTTGGTGTTCTGCCTTCACTCTCTGACACTCCAAGCAACTTGCTACAAACCTTGCAGTGTCGCTTTTCATTCCCTTCCAAAAATATAATGGTTTGACATCAGCTAAAAGTTTTGTTACTCCTAGGTGTCCGGAATAAGGTGCACAATGAACTTCCTTCTAAACATGGTTTCTAAGTTCTACAGAATTAGGAACGTAGATTCTTCCCTTAAATCTCATCAATCCATCTGACTCAAAACAGAATCCATCATATCTTGGATCCTTAGGGTTTAATTGCAGAGCTTGCTTCACCTGCTCGTAATATTCATCTCCAGATAAAGTTTGCAATACTAACTCTTTAAAATTAGCATGAATAGAGATTATAGAAGCTATGTGTCTTCTTCTACTTAAAGCATCAGCTACTCAATTTTCTTTACCTTTGATGTAAGAAAGCTCAAAGTCATAAACTGATATTAATTCTAACCATCTCCTTTGTCTTGCATTGAGATGAGGTTGTGTAAATATGTAACGAAGACTTTGATGATCTATTTTTAGTGTAAAAGTCTTTCCCAACAAATAATGTCACCACATCTAAAGGGCGTGAATCACTGCTACCAGTTCTAAGTCATGAGGAGCGTAATTCTGCTCATAGTTTTTTAACTTTCTTGATTCATAGGCTATTACACACCCATCTTGCATAAGCACGCCTCCTAACCCTTCTCTCGAGGCCTCAGTAATAACCTTAAATTGTCCTTCAGGATCAGGGACTTTCAAGATTGGTGTTGTTGTTACCTTCTCTTTTAATAAATCAAATGCCTTTTGACATTCTTCAATCCAAACAAACCGTTTCCTTTTCTCTGCAAAGAAGTAATTGGACTAGCAATACTTGAGAAATTCAAAACAAATTTTCTATAATATCTGGCCAATCCCATAAAACTTCATACTTCTGAAACATTGGAAGGTATAGGCCATTCCATAATAGCCTTAATTTTAGCTGGGTCAACTAATATCCCTTCAGCTGATATTGTATGTCCCAAATACTGCACTTCTTTCTGAAAGAAAGTGCATTTCAAGAGTTTTGCATACAATTTGTGTTCTCTTAATCGTTGCAAAACAATTTGAAGATGTTGTCTATGCTCCTCCTCATTTTTGGAATATATTAGAATATCATCAATGAAAACTAGGACAAATTTATCAAGGCAATCTCTGAAAACACTATTCATGAGATTCATGAAAGCAGTTGGTGCATTAGTTAATCCAAATGGCAACACAGTAAACTCATAATGACCATATCTTGTTCTAAATGCAGTCTTGTGAATATCTTCATCTTTCAACCTCAACTGATGGTATCCAGATCTCAAATCTATCTTAGAAAATACTGATGCACCACGCATTTCATCGAATAGATCATCAATACGTGGTAATGGATACATATTCTTTATTGTTGTCTTATTTAGCATCTGACAATCTATACACAGTCTAAGGGTTACGTCCTTCTTCTTGACGAAAATAACCAGAACTCCCCATGGTGATACACTCGGCCTAATTAGATCTTTAGACAATAGCTCCTGCAATTGAGCCTTCAATTCCATAAGTTCAGTAGTGGTCATTCGATATGGAGCTTTAGATACTGGCTCAGATCCTAGTTTAATATCTATGGCAAAATCAAAGGTTCTTTTTGGAGGCAAGCCTGGCAGTTCCTCAGGAAATACATCACTGAAATTGCAAAGATATGGATATTTTTCCTCAAATGTTTGCTTCTCTAAGGCTTCCTCTACTAGGTCCATTTTAACTGCAAAAAGTTGACATCCCTTACGCCTAGCCCACTTTAATTGTTTTGAAGAAATAGATATGATCCTTATTTCCCTTTGAATACCTTGAAAATTTATTTTATTTCCTTTATCATCTAGACACTCAATTGTTTTATGAAAACAATCTACCTTGGCCCTATGTCTCCACAACCAATTCATTCCTAAGATGACATCGTAGGACCCTAAAGGTGCTACATATAAATTTACCTCAGTGGAGAAGTTTGAAATATCAATCTTAGCTTCAAACAAACATTGCTCTACCTGAGCCTTTGAGTGATTTACATACTCAATTGTCCACGATTTTGACATAAAACCAGCCTTTCTAGGAAATTTACTTAAGACTCTAGATGACACAAAATTTTATGTTGCACCAGTATCAAATAGAATAGAAACAGGAACTCCAAATAGTGTACCTGTCATCTCAATGGGAGTAATCTGATACTCAGCTTGTCGATTGTCAAGGGCGGCATGAATCCTTTGTTGAAATGCTTCCTACTGCGAAGGAAGTACCGTATTCCCAAGCTGCTCGTTCTACTTTTTATTAGGACAACGGTTAGCATAATGATCTCCACCACATGAAAAACATCCTCCAATTGGTCCTCTCTTCTCGGATGGTCTACTCATAGCATCATCGTTCTTCTTAAAATTGTCATTTTTCTTATAGTCTTCATTTCTACGTTCATTACCAAATCCCCCTTTGTTTTTCTGATTTCCTTTATCGAACCTCCTGTTTCCATATCCTTTATCATTCTTCCTTTTATACGTCTGATCATTGAAGTTCTTATCAAATATCTTACGTTTCTTTTCACGGTAAGCAGAAATGGATTTGATCTTCTGTTCCTACTTAATTGCTTTCTCATATACCTGGTCCATTGTGTTTGGACCATGCACCTCCACCTCACCACCAATCTGAGGATTGAGTCCCATAATAAATTTTCTTATCTGAAATCTTTCATCCTTTTGATATTAAGGAACATACTTCAACAATCTAGTAAATTTTTCTACATATTCAACCACAGACAAATCACCTTGCCTAAGGTTTTAGAAATCTGTTAGCTTTTGTTCAAAATATAGCTGTGGTAACCACCTCTTTCGAAAAAGTTCCACAAATTCATTCCATGTCACCTTCAAGGGGCTTAATTCCAGTTCTATTTTCTTATTCATCCACCAAGTGGATGCTTCTCCAGATAACTAATATGCTCCCCATACTGCCTTTGTAATCTCAGAGTAATTTATGATTTCAAAGTATTTCTCCATTTCTGTTAACCATGCTTCTACTGCATCACCAGTTTTCGTTCCATCAAATTTGGGAGGGATTTTTTTTTCATATCCTTAGATAGTTCCTGAGCAAGTTTATCTTTTGTCTCCCTCTGAGTTTCACTATCATCTTGGTTTTCACTTGACGTGCCATGATCCTGTTGTTTACTTTTACTTGCATTATTCGAATACTCATTTTCACCCTCCGTATTCCTAGTTTCATTCACTTTCTTTTCCAATTTTCCCAACCTTTCCTTAGTTTCAATAAGCATATTAAGAATTCTGTTCAATTAATTGGTGGAGTTTTCCTGAGAGTTGTGACCTTCCCGATCTTCCCTCTCATTAAACTCTGATTGATCCATGATTGTTTGTTTTCTCACCTGCTTAAGCAAGTACTAATCAATTCTATGATTTATCATTTTGTATATTATCAAAACATAACAATTGCTCATAACCATAGTTATTCTCAAACCAAAATTTGTCTTTATTATACTTTGCAAAACTGTATATACATTCTTTAAGGATAGACATATCTCATGTTTCACTCAGTATTTACAAGAGGGGTGTAACCTTCAGATTCATTGTCCGACACATATTCATGAGGTGTATAACCCTCAGACTCGCTATCAGATGATAGTACAATGATTTCAGCTCTAGGTGGTATACGTGGTGTTGGAAAGAGACACATTGTAGCTTCATGATTATTGTCATTGATGGCAACAAAGTTCATCCCACACATCCACAAGACATGGCATGCCTATACCGGAAGTCAGATTGAAGAGTGTTATGGTCTGGTAAGCAAGAACAGAGCATGTGGCAAGGTCTAACAGTCAAGTCTGGATCTCTCAGATGAAGTATCTTAGTAAAGTGCAGACTTGGGGAAGTCAAGAGGTGTACCTTGACTGATACATTCCAGAGATTGAGCCTCCGGTGATGAAAGAGTGAAAAGATATGAGCACCTAAGTGTTGGGCTCTTGTTTGGTAGAGTTGATAGAGGAAGAACTGACCGACAGAGCATCAGATCTTAATCCGGATGAGTTATTGTTTGTGATCAAGTTTCTTAAGGTATCATTCATGATTGGCTAACATGATTGATGACTTCTATAAGCATCTCTTTGATACACATCACTTAATAAGCAAGGATTCAGCTAACAGACCAAGAGTTTGGGAAAATAGTAAGTATTATGGATGCTGACTAGAAAGTGGATGAAATCCTTGGTGCAGATATATATACCAGATTGATTTTGGTATGAAGGTGTGTGTGTGTGTTGAGGTGTATGAATAAAAGTAGAAGAGCAGTGTGGAAATAGTAAGGCAGGTCCGATATGTGACAGGACAGCAGCACCAAGAAGAGGAAGAATGAAGTGCAGCAAATCAGTGTATTGAACCTAACCGAAACTGAACCTCGGCATATGTGGATGCTTCTCATCAGTTCAAGTATCTAGTTTCCTTGTATAAACTATTGTAGGTAGTGAGCCTCGTGTGAGCAACGTGCTCGGGCAGTGAGCCCTAATTGGCAAGTGCCATTTTGTACTATCTTATTCTTTTAACAGAGAATACAATCTTGGGTTAATCACCCCGTGGTTTTTTCCCTTAACAGGGTTTTCCACGTCAAAATCATTGTGTCATGTGTATTGATGTTATTTCCATTTCATGGTTAAGTTTGCTTATATGATTTAATGCTGCATTAATTGTTAAGGAAGAATCAGAAAGTTGAAGTAATTAAGATAACTGATTCACCCCCCCTCTCAGTTATCAACAATTGGTATCAGAGCTAAGTTCCTCCAAACAGAGCCTAACAACTTGAGGAAGATCTAGGAATTCAAATGGATATGTATGGTATGAGGGAACAACTTCAGTCTGCCCTCAATGATCTTGAGCCATCTAACTCTGAAGTCAATGAATTGAAGGAAAGACTCAAACAGGCTAATGATTTCATAAATGAACTAAAAGGGAAACTAAGTATCTCTATGAAAAAGAGAAAGGATCTACTTCAGCAATTGGCAAATCAAGGTGAAGACAATGATACAAATGAAGATCTGAAGGAGAAAACCAAGTTATGTGAAAAGTTATCAAAAGAGGTCATTATGGTAAGACATGAAATGGAATCAGGAGTTATGAAATTTACCCAAGAAATAGAAGAGAAAAGGAAAACTGAAGATGATCTAAGACAATCTCTCAAAGAGAAATTAGAAGACTGCCACAAAATGGATAGAATAATCAGGCATCTTGAATTTGATCTTGAAGAAGCTAGGGATAATGAAGAACAACTTGAGAATCAGATTGACACTCTTAAAAATGATCTTCAAACATTAAACGAATAAACAGAGAAATTCAAGATAAGCTCTACCCAACTTGAAGTTCTTCTTCAAAGCCAAAAGAGGGTAGGTGACAAGCAAGGCTTGGGGTATGAGAAAGGTGAAAGCTCTGGATCCAGTCAGAAGAACTCCAGATCAGAAAATCCAAGAAACAGGCCTAGAAGACCTCTAGTAAGGTAACTCAATGCTCAAAGATATCCATCCTTCAATGGATACTGCCACAACTGCAATAATTTTGGTCATAAAGCAAATTAGTACAGAAGAAGAATGAACTAGACTAATTCATCCTTCTCTGGACAATGTTTCAATTGCAAAAGGTATCGTCACAAATCTCATGAGTGTAGAAATATGCAAATAAACAATTCATTCAATAGAAGATGCTTTGCATGCAATAGAATGGGACATATGGCTAATCAGTGTAGATCAAGAGGATATCAGTCAAATATTTAAAGAAATGTTGTCTACTACAATTGCAATAGATCTGGTCATATTGCCAAATTCTGCAGAAGTAAGAATCAAAACAATAAGGGTTCGGTACATCATAATCAAAACCAAGACAAAGGAAAAGGAAAAGGAAAAATGAATGTGAGTGAAATTCAAAGGGAGATGAACAAGATTTGGGTAAAGAGGAGTACAAAAAATGTTGAGGATGGATCCGCACCAGAATCTGGTGCTGATATTCCTTCCAGAAACTAAATAGATGAGCTCTGGCTCAGGGGGAGTAACAAAAGAAAAACATTTTCCCCCAGCCAGTCATTAGGTGCCCAAAATTGGCACATAAAAGGTTGCAGATTAAAGGATTCTTAGAGAAACATATAAAGAAGGTTTGGTAAATATATGAAAGATCCGCAAGAAGGTTTGAAGAGTCTAATCTTCCAAGATAGATCCGGTTTTACAGTCATCCTGTAAGAAGCAAGTCTTTGCAGTTAGATCTGGTTTGATTCAAAATTGAGGAATCTTGATCTACGGATAGATTAAATGATTGAGGAAAGAAAGATAGATTGTCAATAATCACCAAGTATAATTCAAAGCATATCTCAGTGATCCAAAAAAAGATCAAATTTGGGTTTGCTTAGTGATAAAAGGGTTCGTTTACTCTTCATTTGCACATTTGCATTAGTGAAATAGACAAGAAGAGATCTACAAACAAGCTTGCCTCATCTCTCTCAAGGATCATTCGCAGAATTCAAATCAGCCAGTGATCTCTTCGGCTCATTCCGTGAACCCTAAAAGGCGTAAGAGGTATTTTTCGTTCTTTCTCTAAATCTTTAAAGATGACTACTCCGAATGTTGTGAAGATTTCTGATAGGCCACGCCCTAAATTTAAGAAACATCCCTACAAATCTCTAGAAGTGGATCCTTTAGGTGCATTTTCCAGCATTTTGCATGGGGTTTTGCATGTTGAAGACGTTAGGGCATACATTCATGTGAACATTGAAGAGTTTAGAGAATCCAAGCTGTCAGATATCTATCACAATTAGTTAATAGATGACTCTTTTGATCTCAAACCTTAGTATAAGGCTATCCGAGACAAACATTTTGCACAATGCATTCATTTCCCCTATTTTCTGGAAGATGAATGGGTCCGGTATGTTCTAAGTAGAATGCATGATAACTTTATATGGTTGATGAGGCCATTCAAGATAACCAAGGAAGAATGTTGACTATGATCTCTGTGAGCTCCTTCTGAACCAACTTTTGGAAAATCTGTAGAAGATAAAGAAGGACAAGAAGAACTCCTTCAAATACGGTGGCTTGATACTCTATTTGTTCTTCTATTATATGAATGAGCTACCCGGATCTAGTGGCTGGATATGGCAAAATGATAGACCGATTGCCATACAAATCAGGGATTACTTGCATGGACTTGGTGATGCCAAGGCACAAAACACTGCACTCTGGGGCTATTTCAAGAACTTTCAGAACATGATGCAAGCTAGAGAAAGAATTCCTCAATCGCTAGTTGAAAAGTATAAGGATACAATATGCTTTATGGTAGAAACTGATCAATGCCTAATGGAGGCAGTGGAACCAAGAACAGTGTGGATCATGCCAATGGGGTATGAAGTGGATGAGAAAATTGTAGAGCTGCATTTTCAGCACATGCTAAGTCATCCCAAGGATCCCAAGGCAGAAAGGTTTGGAACCTTTGAATAATTGAGTGTAAAGATTCATGTGGAACTAAGACAACCGGAGATGAAGAGAAAGTGAGAAAAGAAGTAGAGAATGTTGCCAAAAGGTATGGCATCTCAAAAGAGGCACTTGATGCACATAGAGAAAAGATGGAAAGGATAGAAAAAGAAAAGGAAGAGGCAGAAAAAGAAAGTGCTCTGATAGAAGCCCCCTCCTGGACCAGATCCTCTAAAAGCTTTGCATCTGCCACTGCTAAGAGCTCAAAGGCATCAAAACCGGAAGCAAAATCATCTGGTAAAGGAGAAAAGAGAACTAAGACAAAGGCTACAAGATCATATACAAGCCTCAAAGATGATGAAGAGACACAATCTGATGAAGAGATCAAGAAGATGAAGAAGAAGAAGAAAGTATCCAGAGAATCCTCTACCGGTCTAGACAAGGAAGAAGAAAAGACAGATAAAAGTGTTGAGAAGCCTACTGTTGACGATATCATCAAGGCAATTACTATGGATGAAACCTAAAAACATTAACAGAATTCTATGATGAATGTAGTGAAGCTAACCAAAAGATCCTGCAAGATGCCACAGTCAAGTATCTAAATATCTACAACAAAGCTTTCATCAAAATCATATCCCTAATTCCCAAAAGCCTTGAGAAGGAACTTGAAATCAGAAAGAATAATGCTAAAGCAAAGGATATGGAGATCCGGGACAGATAGCCATTCAACTCTATCCTTCCATCACTCCTAAGCAAAAGAATATGATCTTCAAAGATTGCAAGGATGAGTTCCGGAGCAAAGCTAGGATGAATCAGCTTATGCTTGGAGAAACTGACAAGGTGGCTAAAGAAACAGAAGACATCCTCCAGAATGCATACAAAAGATTCAATATTCTTATTATAGAGGACTTAGGTGATGATCCCTCGGCCATGGATGACAAAGAAGAATCTACTAAGACAGTGGCAGAAGAGGTAAAGGAGACAGGTGAAGAGAAAGATAAGGACTTGGATTCCTCTGCTCCATAAGAGGAAGTCCATAAAGAAGCAAACATCTCTCCTTTGGTTTCCCCTGCAGACTCCGGATCTAAAGGAGAAGAAAGAATAAAGGAGAAAACTAGTCAAGGAGAAGAAGTACAGGAAAAAGAAAAAGGTCAAACAGAGAAAACCTCAAATGACAATGCTAAGGCTACAGAAGGGGAGAAAACCCTGTCACCGGCAAGAGACACAGTAGAAGCAGTCAAAGATTTCTTAACCAAAGAGATGATGGAATTTGATGAACCGGAACTTCTTCAAGGACCGTTCAATTTTGACTCCCTCTCCCCGGTTCAAACCATGAAGCTAGCATCCTTTACTTCAACAAAGGCAAAAGAAAAACTTTTGAAATCTCACATAGAAGATTGTGAGCTAATTGAGATTGCATCCGATGCACTAGAGAAAATCATGCCATCCTTTCAAAAGGATTCTTCAGCCTCCACATCCGGTAACTTAAAAACTCTTGTCAATTCAATTAGCACACATTTTGATTCTTTAGAGAAGTCAGCTGAAGAAAAGGTCCGGAAGGGGTTTTTGGGAAAAAGATTCTCTGAAGTGTAAGGTCTAATAAAAAATGATAGAAGAGTTATGGATATTGGAATAAAGAGCTTAGAAAATGCTCTCAAAGATGGCGGAGATATCTATAAATTTTGTTTATCCTAGCCTAAAGTGACCAAGGACATTGAGAAGAAAGTAAAAGAGCAAGAGGATAAACTGTTAAGTTTATCTCAAAGTTTTGATCCTCTCTCCTCGTCCATAGTAAATCAAGAGTGTCAGGCTATTGTAGTCACAAATGAAATAAAGAAGCTTGAGAAGGAGAAGAAAAATAGAATAAACAGGTTGAGTGAACTTAGAGGGATAATTATCCCTAAGTTAGAAGCCATGCATGAAGCCCTAAGTGATGCACAAACCACAGCTCGGACCAATGATCCGACAGATCTAAAGAGGGCAGAAGCTTTTGCATTCCTGTTGAGTGGTCACATCTCAATTTTGGACAGGATGAAGAGGAGTTGGGCAACAGAAGTAGTACTGTTGAAAACCACTTTTGCAGATATAGTTAAGTATATGTAAGTAAAACATGTATATATATTTTTGCAACCAAGTATAGATTTGTTTTTGGGAAATTTTGGTGTGCAGACCCTACCCTTTGCCATTGATGTCAAAGGGGGAGTGAGGAATAGTGAAAATATGGAATCCAGCTAAGGGAGAGCTCCGGTAAAGTGTACATTAGAACAGAGCAGCAGCTAAGGGGGAGTGTAGTATGACACTTAGTCATTTTTCACTAAGTGTTGCCATCAATGCCAAAGGGGGAGATTATTGGCAAAAGACACATTGTAGCTTCATGATTGTTGTCATTGATGGCAGCAAAGTTCATCCCAAACATCTGCAGGACATGGCGTGCCTATACCGGAAGTTAGATTGAAGAGTGTTATGGTTCGATAAGCAAGAACAGAGCATGTGGCAAGGTCTGACAGTCAGGTCCGGATCTCTCAGAGGCAGTATCTTAGTAAAGTACGGACTTGGGGAAGTCAAGAGGTGTACCTTGATTGATACATTCCAGAGATTGAGCCTCCGGTGATGAAAGAGTGAAAAGATATGAGCACCTAAGTGTTGGGCTCCTGTTTGGCAGAGTTGACAGAGGAAGAACTGACCAGCAGATCATCAGATCTTAATCTGGATGAGTTATTGTTTGTGATCAAGTTTCTTAAGGTATCATTCATGATTGGCCGACATGATTGATGACTTCTATAAGCATCTCTTTGATACACATCACTTGATAAGCAAGGATTCAGCTGACAGATCAAGAGTTTGGAAAAATAGTAAGTATTCTGGATGCCGACTAGAAAGTGGATGAAATCCTTGGTGCGGATATATATACCAGATTGATTTTTGTATGAAGGTGTGTGTGTTGAGGTGTATGAATAAAATCAGAAGAGCAGTGTGGAAATAGTAAGGCAGGTCCGATATGTGACAAGACAGCAGCACCAAGAAGAGGAAGAATGAAGTGCAGCAAATCAGTGTATTGAACCTAACCAGAACTGAACCTCAGCATATGTGGATGCTTCTCATCAGTTCAAGTATCTAGTTTCCTTGTATAAACTATTGTAGGCAGTGAGCCTCTTGTGAGCAGTGTGCTCGGGCAGTGAGCCCTAATTGGCAAGTGCCATTTTGTACTATCTTATTCTTTTAACAGAGAATACAATCTTGGGTTAATCACCTCATGGTTTTTTCCCTTAACAGGGTTTTCCACGTCAAAATCATTGTGTCATGTGTATTGATGTTATTTCCATTTCATGGTTATGTTTGCTTATATGATTTAATGTTGCATTAATTGTTAAGGAAGAATCAGAAAGTTGAAGTAATTAAGATAACTGATTCATCCCCCCCTCTCAGTTATCAACACGGGGATCCCTAGTGATCATGGGTACACTAATAGGGCAACAATTGACCATAATTCAAACTGTCATCCTAGCTGTCTCTAGGAGTTCTTTTTTCATTCATTTGAGTCGTGACAGAGCATTGGCAAAAGTTTCCACATCATCTAGCCAAATGTCATTTTCATCATTTGTTTTCTCAATAGTCTTGATCATCGCAAGTTGTTTCTGCTTAGTTTGCAGATAATGTTCCTTACCAGTGAAGGACTTCCTTGCGGTTTTCTTGATACATACCATCCTGGCACAATAAATCAAATCATTAGCTTCTCGCATAATGTTGATTCCTAATCAAGTTAGTGGACTCATCAGCCCTAGTGCTGAATCTGGTTAGCTCTTATACCATATGTAACACCCAGTTTTGTTTTCACCCTAAAAACTAAGTTTTAACCAAAGGTAATAAAACTTGTTTGAAAGTTAAAAACAGAAAAGTAATATGTTTCCAATTCTTGTAACCAAGGAGAACCATCGACTAACAATATTCAAGAAATTATAATTTATGCATAAGATTATATCCATCTACAACATTTAAACAACATGTTAAAAATTACTTAGAACAATTCCAAAATAGGAACTTACCAAAATCACTGCATCTCAATTGTCGACCATCCAAATTCAAGTCTCGGCAATCCTCATGAATAAAGAAGAGAAAGTATCTTCAAGGAGTTTAACCTCCAACCACAGACCGTCGATCTCCCGCACTCCTTCCTAACCAAAAGTGGCCCTACCCTACTCAAAGAGGATAGACTTAGGATAACCAATGGTGTTTGCCATCTGAGTATTGGTGTTGTGACTTACGTAACTTGTTATCATGCAATCCCCTAGATACCCTCTAGTCAAGCATGACCACTCCACAAGCTACGCCATCCAGCCACAGTGAACTATCAATGCACTTGAGGCTCATGCATTACCTTGGCCAAAGGATTTGAATTTATTTAGCATTTTACCAACGTAAGTAATACGTTCACCCACCCCAACTCGACTTGAATTGATCACAATCCTACAGATTCCTATAAATAAGTTTAATACAACAACCTCGATAACCTCAAGGTGTTTAAAATTCATCATGCATTAACGCATGGCAACGAGGTTTATTCTCTCTCTACTTAGCTCATGGAAACATTTCCATCTACATGAAAAAAGAATGGGTTCCTAGCTTATCGATCATTCAGATAATCCTATACATTGTTATAACGATCTCTAAGTTAACCCATTGTTTAAATTATCCACTCTAGAGTGGACACTAAACTCAACTTTGTTGTTTTGGAAGGAATTTACTATGAGGAGTGATAAGTATGTGCTAGTGGATGGTCTTAGGGAGTACATCATCTTTTCTCAGGATAAGTTAGTGTTTGCATACTTGGGATTTAGAGTATGGTGGTTTGAATGTTTCTACTATATGATGCTAATGGCTGATCCACTACTATTTTGTGGCTCCTATAGATCAGCCCATGAAGCTAGAATTAACATCTCTCAGGTTGGTGTAATGTATGGGTCTATTACTTTGCATTTTTGTATTGTATATTCCAACAATGTGAAGAGGAAAGAAATAATTTTTTCTAGAATATGCACTTGCTGTTGTGGAGGATGTAATGGTTGTTTTAATAGTCATAACAGTAGAAAAACGAGACCCATAACATCACCAAATGTCTTAGGAGTCTTAGGTACAAGTTGTCCAATGACAATGCTTTCCTAGTTAGAGTTTCAAGACACTACTTGACTTATTGTGGGAGATTGCCTGGTAAGTTTTTATGGTGGGAACTATCAAGCACATCAGTAAGTCACCTAATATATTTATGAGACTCATGAATGAAGTTTTGAAAAAGTTTCTTGGAAGGTTTGTGATAGTTTATTTAGATGATATTCTCATTTTCAGTAAGACACTAGAGGAGCATTTGATGCATATTAGGTGTGTGTTTTAAAAGCTTAGAGAAGAGAAATTGTTGATTAACCTTAAGAAATGTAGCTTCGTGAAGAAGGAATTGGTTTATTTGGGTTTTGTGGTGTCAAGTGAAGGCATTAAGATGGATCTAGAGAAGGTGAAAGCAATTCTAGAATGGCCTACACCAAGAACAGTAATCGAGGTGAGATCTTTTCATGGTTTAGCCAATTTCTACAAAAAAATTATTAGAGGATTTAGTAGCATATGCAACGCACTAACAGATACTATGAGAGGTGATAAGAAGGATTTCAAGTGGACTTCAGGGGCAGTAAAAAGTTTTAATGTGTTGAAGGCAAAAGTTACAGAGCAACTTGTCTTAGCACTTCTAGATTTCAACAAGGTTTTTCAAGTAGACTGTGATGCAAGTGGTAGTGCCATTGGAGCTATTTTGAGTCAAGAAGGTAAACCCATTGCTTATTCTAGTGAGAAGTTAAATGATGCTAAAAAGAAACTTTATTATGTGTATGACTAGGAGTTTTATGCTATTGTGTAAGCATTGAAGAAGTGGAGGCACTATCTTTTGCCCAAGGAGTTTGTTTTATATACTGATCATTAAGCTTTACAATATTTGAGCAGCCAAGGTGAGCTAAGTCAAAGGCACATGAAATGGGTTGAATTTTTACAAAGTTACACTTTTGTTTTGAAGCATAAGAGTGGAAAATCTAACAGAGTTGCAGATTCTTTGAGTAGGAGGTAGAATTTGTTGGTTGAAATGTAGGTGGAGATTGTAGTATTTGAGGAGTTGAAGGATTTGTATGAGGAGGATCCAAATTTTGGAGAATCTTGGAGAGCTTGCAAGAATCCTATTTTAGTAGATAGAACAAAATGGTTGGATTATCTTATTCAAGATGGCATGTTATTCCAAGGTAACAAATTATGTATTCCAAGGAGTTCTATGAGATTGAATCTAATTAAGGAAAAGCATAGTGGTGGTCTTGCAGGTCATTTTGGGATGGATAAGACTATTGCACTTGTAGGTGAGAAGTATTTTTGGCCTCAATTACAGTGAGATGTGAGGAAATATATGCAAGGTTGCAGGTTTTGTCAAATGGCAAAGGGAGTGAGTCAAAACACTAGTTTGTATCAGCCATTACCTGTACCTGAGAGGCCATGGGAGGACATAAGTATGGATTTTGTTCTTGGTTTTCCAAGGACACAAAGAGGACATGATTCCATCTTTGTTGTGGTAGATAGATTCTCTAAGATGGCACATTTTATCCCTTGTCATAAGACTAATGATGCTGTGAATGTTGCAGATTTGTTTTTCAAGGAAGTTATGAGACTTCGTGGACTTCCAAAGAGCATTGTTTCTGACAAGGATACCAATTTTGTTGGCTACTTCTGGAGGACTTTGTGGAAGAATCTCAACACTGAATTAAAGTATTTCTCAGCATACCACCCTCAAATAGATGGACAAATGGAGGTGGTAAATAGGAGTTTGGGAAACTTGCTGAGATGCTTGGTTGGAGACAAACCGAAAGGATGGGATTTGATCCTACCTCAAGCTGAGTTTGCCTACAACAACTCGTTCAACAGAAGCATAGGTTAATCACCATTTCAGATTATTTATGGCAGCAGCCCAAGATTTGTTTCAGACTTAAATTAGATTGGTAAATATGTTAAAAAGAGTGCAAATGCAGAGGATTTTGCAGATCATATGAAAGGCCTACATGATGAGGTGAGAAAACATATCAGTAAAATGATTTTTTCTTATAAAACTAATGCTGATTTGAAAAGGAGACATAAGGAGTTTCAGGTTGGAGATTAAGTGACGGTGCATCTAAGAAAGGAGAGATTCCTAGTGGATACATACAACAAGCTCAAGATTAAGAGGTTTGGACCGTGCAAGATTGTGAAAAGACATGATTCTGGTAATGCATATGAGGTAGAATTGCCCAATGAGTTTAATATTTCTCCATTTTTTAATATTTCAGATCTTACCATATTTCATGAAGGCGAAAATGATGAAGTTGCAGCAATTAGACAACCACAAGCACTCACACCTACTTCAAAAAATGAAAAGATTGAAGCAATTCTTGATAGCAGGGTGAAAAGAAGCACTAGAAGAAGGCAATACATGGAGTATTTGGTGACATGGTTTGAGAGACCTATGGAGGATTCTTCATGGTTATCTGAGTCTGAGATTACTCATCTTAGATATCCTCTTGAGAAGTGATGAGCGTGGGTGTCTGATGCAGGAGCATCCATGGCATAGTGGCAATCCTGTGTCAACCAAAAATATGTTTAATTTTCTATTGCATTTTTGGTAGTGGTTTGAATTTCTTTATGTGCATTTGGATGTTATGACATATTTTAAAATTAAAAATGCAATTTGGAGTTAATTTGGGAAAAGTAGGATAGAGGAGATAGTGGAGGTTGTGCTTTAAAATCACAAAAATCCAGAAAAAGCAAAAATGGGCATGGGTTTTTTGGAGGCTTGGACCATTTCATTTAAAATAGAAAATTCAAGATTCCCAAACCCCTAAAAAATAGGGATGGAGAAAGTGGATGCCCAAGATAAGGAAAACAGATTTTTGCTTTAATGCATAAAATAAAGAAAGCCAAAAATAGCACCACCACAAAGCATGGCAAGGCACAAAGTTTGAATGGCTTATTTTAGTCAATTTATTTGATTAAAATAAATAAAAATTAGCTTTTTCCCAAGAGGGGGATGTTGCATTTTTGAGTTGGCATGTGGAATGCATTGAAATGAAAATCAAATGAAGGAAAATTACATTTCATGCAACAAGAGAAGAAATACAAAAGGAAATTGTAATTCATTTTTGAAGGAGTTTTTCCAGGTTGCAGGAGAGACAAAGGGGAGGTGTGGCATACCTCCAAGAGGGTTTTTGGATGGTGTTGTTGTAGGTTTGGGGCTGATTGCATAGCCATTGTGATTCCAAGAGAATCAGTTACAGTTGCATAGTTGTTTGTTGTGATTTTGCAGGAGCTGGAAGGAGAAGTTTGGTGAAACTTTGGTTTGATGTAGCAAACAATTTTGTATCTGATTTTTGTAGCTTGGCAAGGGTTTATTACAGCCCCATTTTCCTTTTTAGATTGTTGTAATTTCATTTTATAAAACTGGATAAATAATGAAACTTTTGTTGCAAGTTGCAAACTAGATTTGCAAATGTTTGTGCAAGTGTTTGTTGTTTTGAAAGTGGTTTTATTTATGCATGTGTGTGTGTGTGTGAAATTGCATGTGAGAGCTGTTTATTACAGCCCTCATTTCATTATTTTGTAAGTATATAGCCCTTAGTATAAGCTTCCTAAAAAGTATGATATTGAATATATTTCATTTGATTATTATATTTTTTTTCTAGTGAACATAGTTTTTCACCAAACATCAAGGTTTCTATTCCAAACACGCAGAAAAATAAAAAAATAGAGAAAAAAATTTCTAAAAAATATTTGCACACTAGGTATTGATGTCCTTGTTTCAACCAAAAAAGAAGTTAATTTGGATACATACAAAAAAAATTATGTTGTATGGTATAAACCTATGTTTGAATTATAATTAATCTCAGTTCAATAATTAATTAAAAAAATGCAACAAAAAATTATGAAAAAATATATGTGCACTAGATATTGGTGTTACAAATCTATGTTTAAAAATTTATAATTTTTTCCTTTCTATAAAAAAAAATAATATTTTTTTTTTCTGTATGGTATAAACATCACTTTTTAAAAATGTTGTTAACTATAAAAAATAAGTTATTAAAAGTTATGTAAAAAAATTACAAATGATATCTTTAAATTTTTTTTTAAAATACATTTAGAATCTACACACAAATTTTTAAAAATCACTAGTTCACATCATCTTCAAATTCTTAATGGATTAGTTATTATAGGTGCCAGAAAGTGAAAATTTGGTTTAAAATGTTGATTTCAATGTCCCACTTTAGCCAAAAAATGGGACACAGTATTGTGGATCGACCCTTCAGTTATGGATGAACATCGTGGGGTTTTTACAAATTCACACTCATTGAGAAAAATAGACTTATCCTTAGATAGTTCAATATCAATATTCTTGACAAATTCCCTAACATTGTTCAACTTTACATAAAGAAGAATTTTTTCAAGTTGAGGTAAGTAATTATCAACTATTCTTAAACATCAAACTACTCATCTCAATCAAAGGTAAATAAAACAACTATTTATCACTTTTTGTGGATGAATGATGTGTAAAATTATCATTGACTATTTGACCATTAAATGATTTAATGTGGAAATAGAGTTAGTGATTCTCTATTTATAAAATTTATTTTAATCAAATTTCTCGTGTTAATGCCTTGAAGTGACTTTTCATATGGAATATTTGCTAAAAAATTAAGACAACTATTTACCACTTTTGTGCATGGATGAGGTGTAAACTTATCATTCACTATTTGATTGGTTGAATAGTTTAATATTTAATTAGAGCTAGTACATATCTATTAACGAAATTTATTTTAATCAATTTTTTTATGTAAAATTATTTTGATTAACTTTGATCAATTGTTATGTTTCTAATTCTAATGCAATATTGCTAATAATATTTACCACTTTTGTGCATGGATGAGGTGTAAAATTCTCATTGATTATTTGACTGGTTGAAAGGTTTAATGTTTAAGTTGAGCTAGTAATTAACTATTAACAAAATTTGTTTAATCAAAAAATTTATGTAAATTTATTTTGATTAACTTTGATCAATTGCTATGTTTCTACTTCTAATGCAATATTGTTAATAATATTAGGAACTATACATTAGATTGAAAGGAAACAAGGTACACAGAAATGTTTCCTACACTCATCTTGGAGGAGAGTATTGTGCACATTTTCAATCTTCACAATTATAGAAAGTAGAAACACGCGTAAATATAAAATAAACAATATATCATAATACAGGTGTATGTGGGAAAAACCCTTTCAGGAAAAAACCCCACACTCCAAAGTAACCCAATGTATTATTAATTAATCTAAATAAGGTTACAATACATTTGTAAAAGAAACCTTTATAGGAGTATCACAAACATTCAATTCTAGAGTGATTTATATAGCATTACAATACAGGTACAAAATACATTATAAAAACTACAACTCCAAGCACCAATTTACAGGCAAGTATTCGAACTGGAAATCATGAATGGTTTAGGACAAGCAAAACCACAAGAATTATGGAAACCAAACTTGGGTCCAAATTCCAATGCCCTCCTCCTTGGTCTTGGTCCTCCTAGCTAGTTTTAGCATATACCTTGCACAACCTATAATGCCATAATCTATCATATTTGACCACCCAACTTGGGTACCCCAATTTGTCCTCATTCAACCTATTCAAAGATGCTCCATGACAAGTGTCCACACTTGTCATAATGTTGGTCAAGATTCCAATGTAACTCCCTCTTACATGCTCTTATGCATCATAAGAATATGTCATATGTAACTCTCATCATGATGACCTTACACACACCACAAGATGCAGACACATGGAAAACATATGCCACCTCAATGTGGGATGCCTACCTACTCATGTGAGGACAAAATCCACTAAAGACAAAATCCATGTCACCTCCAAGTGGGATTCAACTCTCCCACAAGAAGACAAAATAGTGAATGCATACAAAATATATTAAAATAAACATTAGGAATGCAAGGTTGAGACACCTTTTACCAACATAGATCACCTAAAGTCACTCCTTGTAATATTCATTTTTTCTACTTGCATTATAACATAATGATCTAACTATATTTGAACAAAGATACATGCATAATATGTTTGATAGAGAAAAACAGGATGTTATAAGAGATATGGCAAGAGTTTCACAAAGAATTGGTGTTGATGAGTGTGGCATCTATCAATTGTCTTTCTTTATTATAAACATTCAACATCTTATAAGTTATTTTAAGAGTTTTTATTTAAATGATTAATACATTCTAAATTTATATAATATATACACAAATTGTTTGGCTTCTTCCTTTATCAAAGAAAACACCTACACCCCACATTAGAGAATCAGTTTTTTAATGTGTTGAATGTAAAAGATTAAGTTTAAAATATTATTGATATTTTTTAAATGTTTATTTGTTTAATGTTTACAATATCTAGGTACCAACATGTTATCTTAATATAAAATTTGTAGCATGATTAGGTGGTAGGGAAGATCTAAAGTTTGCTTACTTCCCATTGTGGTCATTTCTAAATTGCTACCCAAATGGTCAAGAATAAAAAATCATTAACCTTGTGTAGACAAATGAATAAAAAATCATTAACCTTGTCTAAACATGTATTTCTAACCACACGTAGAGTTTTCTTATTTATTCACATGTCCAAGAACATATAAATCTTCAACTAATAGAAAAAAATGGTATATTTAATCAAATTTAATAACATGGCATTATGAGGTATATATTCATTCCAAGGAGCTTGGAACGCATATACACCACTCGTCACTAAGTTTTCTAGGTGATCCAAATGATCATGTGCTCATGACTTATCACATTAAGCTAATAATAATCTTCCTTGAAGAAAATGATCATCCAAAATATGAGTTTCTTAATAATTAAGAAACTAAAACAACAAACATATGTATAGATTTCAACCTCAAGCGTGTGAAATTAACAATTAAACCATTCAACCAAAAGGACGATATCTTTTACACCTAGCAAATCACTAATAAATCACACGTAAGTTTCATAGTATGCTCAATTAACAAGACAAGTTCCTAAGTGGTACCTCTTTTGAATCTACTAATGTTCCAACAATAACATCATCAATTTCATCTCAAAATTTTCAATTCTTAAAACTCCATCTCTAATTAAGAATATAGTTTCCTTGTCAATATTAATTACAAATATAATTAAAAATTTCATATGATACCAGCCAAATAAACCATTAATAACTCTTTTAAGTTTTTCCCATCAAATTTTAAGATAACGCTCAATGATCCATGAAGAACTCATGGAGCAAGGACAGAAATAAAAACATACATATTTATGTCAATTATTAATCACTGGCAAGCAGAACTCAGGGTAAATGCAAAATCCCACTTCCTGACCGCAAGAACCGATGTCGCAGCAAACTTGTTTGAAGTTTTCAGGCGGACAATTACTATCAGTGGTGCACGTAGGAAACGTGCACGGATCACCTGAAATGCCTACTCCCAGTATTAATATTATCACTATGAAAAAAAGAGCTTCCTTTGCCATTTTGTTATGGTCCCAAGAAAATATCATACCAAAGTAGAGATGGGTGTTTCCTCCAATTGCTGTTATTCGATTTATAAGGAGTACAATCCAAAGAGTTGCCAGTTTCTAAGAGCGAATAGGTCAAATACATGATTCCTTGCCCGCCTTCATTCAGTGGTTATGCAGATGGAGGTTTCCTCCAATTTAAATTATTCCCAATCCCAACTCCAAATCTACTCCATGTTACTCCGCCAATATGCATCCTCAATTTCTACGCCATCGTTTTACTCCATGTTGATGGATTTGAAAACCCTTTACTGGCATGGGCCTAGACTGGAGATTTTGAACATACGTCCATCCATTCTTTCTAGATTAATAGAAACACTAAACTAATTGGGGAAATTATCCAAGGGTGGCATTTCACTAGAACCCATTTGTTGGATGTTTGGGAGACGAACGTGTTGCCACACTTGTAAATCTTGTAGGAAAGGTGAAACAAAGAGTAATTATGGCATGAGATGCTTCATTCTTTTGAACGTAGGTAAGAAATTCATTACATCTTAAACTAGTAAAAGCACCAAAAGTGTTATCAAATGGCCGATAGGCACAAATATTTATAGGCCTATCACCAAATAGTAGATATTTATATTTTGGTATGCACACTATAACCGTTCTTTGTAAGTTTTGGCCATTTTGGTAATGTTACATCATGATTTGATTAGTTGATCATTTTAATTTTAAAGCATAATTTTAAAAGAATGGAAGAAAATACTTGCAATTCAACCTTCCAAATGCGAAATTTTAATATTAACATTCAATAATCTAAAGCTAAAAAACCCATCATAAATAATGTTTATGATTTGGGGTTACAAATATTTATAGGCCCATCACTAAATAGTATATAAGGCATGTGAATTGTTTGAATATATACCTCAAAAGAACATAGTTACTTGGATTGTAATGATTGTAAAATAGACCCAAAATGTATTTATCAATATTACCTTGGAAACTTTTAAGCAAATGCAATTAGAAGGAATAAGGCTAGATTCCACAACCTTTGCCACCATCCTCCCCACTTGTGCCCAAATGAGAGCTTTAGAACAAGAGATGGACTTCAATAAAAGAATAATCAAAACCTAAATTTTCTACCATGTTGTTGTTGCAAGTGCCCAATATACATGTATGCAAAATGTCAAAGCATACACAAGGCACAAATACAATTCACATGCCTTGGGTATGCCTTGTATTGAAAGACTATTAAAAACATGTGCCAAATGACTCATAAATTAAATTATGAGTAAATTTAATCTAAATTAAAACTAAAATGTACATTTATATCTAAAATTATCGATAAACATTAGATCTGCAAAATTGTTCATCACACATTTTAGAAAGCTATATATAGAATAATTAGCATAAAATGACAAGCCTAAGGCCCTAAGGGCCGACCTAATGTCTCGAGGGATCATCAACGATTGCCTTGCCTATATACGCATGGCTTCGAGCTTGAACTTACAGTCACCAAAAGATTAATGATAATATACAATCAAATAGATATCCTTGTCAAACAAAATCTAAAGGATCATCCTACATTTATAATCCATAACTAGACAACCTCATAGTTAAAAACCTTTAATTTACCAAACCAACTATCTTAACTCAACTAGACAAATTTGATAACTAGAACCCATTAAATTAACAATCCACTATAAAATAAAATCTTCCACCTCAATCATTACTGTACTAAATTGATAACATATTAAATATACCCATCACTGTCCTTCTTAACAAGTAGGAAAATATCTTCTACAACCATAATCATCAATTCACATTATCTTGACTAAACCTATAACATTGTGCATCCTTTAAACAAGATAAAACTATCAATGAATAACTTCAAACATAAGTTAATTATCTTGGTCGATCAAAATACTTACTCCAACACTTTATAATATTACTATAAATTGAAGAAAAGAGGAAGTACAAAACATGATTGATCTAAACTATTAATCCCAATGTATCATAAATTATAATTTGTAATCTCAAAAGATACATCTTCAAGTTTATATATAACTTACAGACAATTTCATTCCTAAAAATTGAATAATAAGATTTTCTAGAATAACTATCATTTCTTCAATTGTCGACTAAAAACTAATCATTCAAGTTCAACATTATATATAGCATATCCTAAAATATCATATTTGCATCTTAATTGCAACGAGAGATGAGTAATGTTTTAAAAGGGTTTTAAAGTTACACAAGCTATTTGTTGTTTAATAGCAAGACAATTTTTAATACAACCAGTACCACAATTAATTAGCTTCAACTACTAGTATTCCTCTACCCATGAATTGGCTGAATAGCTACTAAAGTTTCTCATTATTATCTCTAAATTTAAACAAACATACGAAACTGACTATTTTGACAATCTTCCCCATGCTTAGAAATGTAACTGATACTCTAACAAGATGTCTCTAAGAACCGATATCCATAGATAGTGAATTGTATTGAGATGGCAGTTGAAATACTATCGGGTTATAAATATTTTCTAAATAATCCAGATTAAAAATTATTTATACCACATATATTTATTACTATGAATTTGTAAGGTATATGCATTAACAATGACTATTATATTAGTAATATGGAGCTTGACTAAGCGGTCTAGCCGGCTACAGTCGACACCACTTAATCATAGCAAAACATAATTATAATGAAAAGAAATTATATCAAAGAATTAAATCATAACTGAACATAGAAACAATGTCTTCATTATCATCAATCCTAAGCAAGATCTCCCAGTTCAATCGGCCATTGATACAATAGACTAATCTATAATAGTTTTCCTACATATTTATAAACCTTATTTGCCAATGTATAGGAAAGTGGAAGCACAGTACTAACAAGCGTTTGACATAAAAGAATTAACGGCATAAATCAAGAAGTAATTTATCACTGACCAGAATGATAAAAATAATTCATACCGCGGATGTCATAATTACTTTGGGCAGTGCATAATGCATCGGAAATATTGACAGGATATATTTAGTATACAACAATTTCATCCGCAGAATCTTTTACGATAACAGTAAGCCAATAACTCTATAGTAACAAACATGACTACATCATATAATTTTCAATGATAAGGATTTGAAAGCAATAATAGAATTTATTATAGATTATATTGAGAAAGTTAAGTTTATTTCTCAGCCAGCAAAAACTCTTGATTGGTGAGCAACAAATGAAGTTAATTATAATACTTCACTGGAAACATTATTAGGAATTAGGAATTTCTCATCATTCACAACAAAATATTTTGATTGCTAGATTATCATTTATAAAATTCCTATTAATTTGATCTCTATATCTAACGAATTGATTGCTAGTAAACAAAGCATGATGAGGTTTATGAGATTGACAACCACAATAGGATTAATAAGAAACTCATAGTCTAAAACTTAGAACACCTCAGAGAGCCACCTCCACGATACAGGATGGTTTGAAATGTTGCACCAAGAGGCTAAATCATCCAGACAAAAGATAGAGTAAGAGTACACATCTAGAACACCATAGAGGCTTTGTTCCATGGGATGCACGATAGGAAAAATATGCACAAAAAGAAGATTAAGACGCAAATAAGGTGCTTAAAAAAAAACCAATCATGCCGTGGTTTTAGGGCAGCGACTTCTAGATACAAAGATACAGAGACCCTTGAGAAAACTAATATTATTGTCCTTTCTGAATCAGGATACTTAAAATAAACTGAAGTTATCTTGGCTAGAGTTTAGGCAACATTTATTCCATAAAAAAAAGAATATCGGGCCATTCTAGCATTTACAACCGAGGCAACTACAATGGAAGTAACTTAAGAAGTAACCCAAAATAGAATATTCGACGCCACAACACAGGCGTATGGCCAGCAACGGTTACAAACAAATCACATAAGGTTAACAAAGAATTAACCGATATTAACAATCAATGAGTTAGGAAAACACACAACATGAATTTGCTAAAAGGGCTCTAGAAACTTCTTGAACAAAGCAATTAGTAGATGTAAAACCAAATTTTGTTTGGCTAAACATGCTTGCAATATTTGGAGGCACAAACACGGCATAAGAACTTTTGATAGAGCACAACAAGGGCAACATTGACTCATGGAATACAATGATTATAGAAATGCACATAAAACTTCAGGAAACTTTTGATGCAATTGTTGACGACAGCCATAATGCTAGAGTGGGAAAGGTTATGGCCGTTATGCATGCAGATGAGATAAATGTACACTAATGGCAAGAATGGATTGAAGGATCAACAAGATGGAACTACACAACAAAATTGGACAAACCCTACACATGAACTCTAAGAACAAGATATAAGATATATCAGGAAAGGATATGTTAAAGACCACTAATTCCAAATCAATTGCAAAGATTTTCCTCATACAATGTTGGCTATAATAGAAATCCACAATGGCATTTATATTATGGAATCCATTAACCCCAAAGAAAATAATTATAATTGTTGTCAAAATCGTACCTAAGAATTTAAGTGAAATCAATAGGAAAAACTCACCCCCTATTCTTTCCAATCTTTCGGATGATAAGAAAACTATTTTCCTCAAAAACCTGCATATTTAAGAAATCCAGAGGGCTGAAAGATCTCCCCATTCATTCCTTTCTTTATCTTTCAAAAAACTTTATTATCATAACTCTTCGTCTTCCACGAAGGTGACTCCTCATATCCCAATCTAGACAACCATATCCTCCTCCACTAAAATTAGCTCCACTAATATGCAAATAAATATTATATCTTGTAGGTGATATAAAAGAATCTGTAAATATAAAATATTAATTTATCTAAATAATTATCATACGCAGAAAAGAATAGTCCAGTATGGATTTAAAACACAGCCAAGAAATTGATCAGAGACCAAAATCATACGCAGACCAAGGAATTGATTACATCCCAAACTCATATGCAGGCCAATATACGAAATGCATGTTAAATGATGATCACAGAATGCATGTCAAAAAATAATGATTATTGACACTGAGAAAAATAGATACAATCAACAGCAGCTTACATAGACCGGATAAAAATAGAAGAAAGAAACCATCTAAAATTGAAAATCCAATCCTTGGTAAAATTCATTGTCCAAAAAATTGAAATCTATTTCTTTTTTAAAAATTCGTAGTTTCACAAAGACATATTGCAGCACCAAAAAACAAACAATATGAAGTAGACTATAATTTATTACAATATTACCAAGGATATTAGTCATTCTGGCAAAATCCATGGAGGTCTCTGTCATGCCCCTCAGACATTCAATCACAATAGAAAACCCCAAATTTCCAAAGTCTATTTATCTTTGTATCATAGTGGATTACAATGATATATGCTTGTATCTGTGTTGGACAGATTATTTCCTAAAAGGCTAAAACAATGAAATAAACAAACAACCCTTGTAAAAACTTCTCATGCAAATCACCAAACAACCGGCTTCACTGTGGCCAAATATACATAGGAGAGGAAAAAGCCCCTTGTCCATGTGGTGAACACCTCAGCGAAAAGAGCAAGCCAAAAAAGCAAGGAGTGATCTAATGAGAACCACTGCTACAGAGGGCAGGGCTGCCATTGAAGCGGCACCTGTAATCAGAGATGGGTTGGGCGCCAGCGCCTCCTCCGTAGCATTCACTTCACACGCTGTCATTACCACGGCCAGAAATTCTACGCAGCATAACTTGTTTGCTCTTGCCATTTCAAGACGTGGGATTTGTCTACCAAAAGGCACAGTAAAACAAAGGAAAACCAAGAAAAATCAATGCAAAGTTTTGTCTGTGCGAGGGATATTTATATTGGGGCATCGCATGGGCCACAAAAGTTAAATTTATTTTTTTTGGGTGTGTATTTGTAAAATCAATCATGGTAATTAAAACCACAAAGATAGTGGGTCTATTTTTAGGAAAGGACTACCAAAAAAAATATTTTTTTATTAAGGAAGGACTACCAAACTACCAAAAAATTTTGGCAGTTACAAAATGTGTGCACATATAGAATGGCCTATCAACCAAATTAGGTTATTTCAGGAGAGTAGCTTTCAAACTACATTCAAATATAGTTACAAATTATGTCTGGAAGGATCTATAGCCATTGTAGGAGCTATTATGCAATGGTTGAGGGATAGCTTGGGTATAATTCAAAGTGCCAATCAAATTGAAGATTTGGTCAGAAGAGTGGAGAATACTAAAGGGTCCCACCTTCAATGGTTTGTTTTCTCTCTAATGAAGAGTGACGTTAGAGGTAAGAAATCAGTTACATCTTAATGGTTTGTTTTCTCTCTAATGAAGAGTGGCGTTAGAGGTAAGAAATCAGTTACATCTTAAATTAGGTTATTCAGGACAGTGGCTTTCAAACTACATCCAAATATAGCTACAAATTATGTTTGGAAGGATCTATAGCCATTGTAGGAGCTATTATACAATGGTTGAGGGATAGCTTGGGCATAATTCAAAGTGCCAATCAAATTGAAGATTTGGCCACAAGAGTGGAGAATACTAAAGGGTCCCACCTTCAATGGTTTGTTTTCTCTCTAATGAAGAGATGACGTTAGAGGAGTTTGTGTAGGAATTACTAGATGCATAACAAAAGTCAGCATAGCTTGACCTATGCATGAAAGTGTGTGCTTTCAAGTAAAATAGGTCTTAAATGTTATGAGAATAGATGACAAGGAGGAAGAGAGGATAAATGAGAATGGACATCATAAGTTAACTAGCATATTTATATTTTTTAAAATATATCTAAAGTACGCAGACATATCAAATATAAAATTCACCCATCACTTTTCACTTTATCTTTTATAATAAAATATATTGTTTTAAGAAAAAAATTGAAATTAGTATTAATAGAAATAATGTAATAGAAATAAAAACTAAAACAATTTATAGAAAATAAAAAATAAAACAATTTACAAAAATTAAAAATTAAAACAGTTTATAGAAATTAAAAATAAAAACAATTCATAGAAATTTAATTTTTTGTAATTTTTTGAATTTAATTTACAAGTTTACCTTTCAGCCCCTTTAGACCTCTAGGCGTAATAACCTTCTAATATAGATACAAGTAAGTTATATTTTCCCCTTCCACTCTCAAATTAAGTTGTATTCAAACATTTTCAATCAAAGACTGAAACTCTACCAAGTGGAACTAAAGAAAATAACTCTTTACTCGCCATAGTAAGTATTTTGCATCTATTAATCACTTTCTTCCTTTCTATTACCTTCACACTTGTTTGGTGCATTATTATTATGGTGGTGCAATATTGTTGAAATATTGTTGAGTATATATAACAACATATCCTTTTATAAATTTATATTTAGATCATATGTGCTAATGTTCTTTTATTTCACAATTAAGGAATATGCATCATGTCTCTTATTTAATGGCAAGAACTTTCCACAAGTGTGCTTACAAATCAAATATAAGATGCCTCTTTTGACATTAAAGGCATAATTAGAGTGGCAATCTAAGAATCTTGCATTTGTATTAGAGGACTACCCTATGTGATTTTCATCTTAAATTGTTTTATTTTTCCAAAACATGGAGATCATTTTGATAATGGTGATAAATTTATGGCACACTCTTCATACAAGTAAGTGGTTTTCCATTTAATCTACCAACTACATGTTGCTAGTAGTAATATGTAATTGGTTATAACTATATCTAACATTTGATTTCAATATTGTGATTGTCTTCCACATAACAAATCTTAGCAATGAGATATAAAAAAATAATATTCTATGTTCTTTGAATACTCCTAATCTCCTCCATAAGGTAAATTGGCAACTAGACTTAAGCATGCCCAATATCCAACTGGGGTTAAGCATGTCATTGACAACTTCAAAGAATGGTAAATAGTTAATACTTTATTTGGTAATGTTGTTTTAAGTTATCTTTATGACTAAAAATAGTAAGACCTCTGTTTAGGTTTGTGTTTGAAATATATTTTAAGCATGGGATTTTTCTTAATTTTATGAAAATGTCTTATTACAAAATTATAAAAAGAGTCAGTTAACCTAAGGGTTTTAATTTCATGATTTTTGTATATTGTTTTTGTCTCTATTGTGAACTCATATTATAATGAAATTCCTATTACTACTAAGACTTGTATTGCTAATAGATTATTTGGAGAGTGTTTTACAAATATTATGCATGACTACTTTAGTTCTCATTGATAGAGCATCTCTTTATTTTGTCATTCAAATCATTTCCTTAATTCATCGTTTAGAAATGAAATTATAGATCATTTAGATTTTTTATGTGTTTTTCTCTCTAATTTTAATATGTGAGAGTTTTGTTTATGTAATGTCCCCTTCCTAAGCATCCGACAGTTAGTGATGGTTAGCCTATTATTTGAGTTCCTATAGGCTAACATGGTGGTTAGGGAACCCCCTTCATGGGGGTTGATGACTTGACAGGATAGCCAGTTGGTTCTTACAGATGTTGCATTGATCTCAGAGTCGTCAGGGGATTCGCAACAACCTTTTCCGGAGTGTTTTTAGACACTTGGTTCGTAATGGCTAATTTTAGCAGTTGCTACATTTAGCAGGGGTCATCGCTCAGCACTGACTTCACCTTAGCACTGGTCATACCCCAGTGGGATTGGTCTCTTCAACCAATGTCCGTTGGTGTCTGTTTGAGGTAGAACAATGATATATTTTAATTATCATTAATGTATTAAGTTAAATTAAAGATTTAACTTAATGATAATTAAAGTTATAATGTGACTTTTTATCTTGGACTTGGATCGCCTAGTTTGGAAAAGTGAGTTTAATGAAGTCAAAAAATAAAACATAAAGTGAGGTGTCCAAAGTGAAGGCGACATAAGGAATTAATTTAAACTGAATTTTTAATTCCTCCAAAAAGGGCATCTAGGGTTGGAGGAGTTAAAAGTAAGAAAAGAGCTCATTTTTTTGTTATGCTTGAATATTATACATAGTTTTTGCTGGCTGGAATGGAGTTCACCATTTTTATTGCTTCTTGAGGATGAAAACCCTCACGGAGAACAACATCTATGGGAGTGAGATATCTCTCTAGGGTGTTTTCTAATAACTTCATAAAGAGGCTATGTTGGGAATTCATTATTGTAGATTTTCTAGGGTTTACAAGGAGAAATTGATTGCAGACTTTTTGAGAAGAGGTTGAGAAGAGATTTTAGATCGGAATGAAGTAGTTTGTATGAGTTTTGAAATATGTATGGTGTGTATTGTTGGTTGTATCATTCCTAGAGGAGACCATACCAATTTGTGGTTGGTTTGAGCTTCATTTTTTAGCATTTCCTCTCTCTATTTTGGTGTGGGATTATGCATCATATTGCAGGTGTTTAGAGGGCAATTTTGTGAGTAGATTGGAGGAGTGTTTGGTTTTTTGGTTGTTGTTATATTTCCCAAATCAGGCCATACAGTCCCAAGATAGGGTGTGAGCCCCTCAGGCCAAAACGCCTAGGTTCAGGCCTCAAAACTCTTTCATTGGAGGTGCCTAGGGTTTCTAAATGGTTGTTCACCTTTTCTAAGGAGGAGAATCTATGGTTTGTTATATTTGGTGATGGATGTATAGCTCCAGGTTTTTGTAATCTTCATTTCAGACTTGCAAACTATAAACAACAAATGGGTATGTTTGTTTAGTCATTGGAATGACTTTTCCCCATTTGGGTATCTCTAGTTTTGACAAGTTATTGTAGTTTCAATTTATTGTTAAATGTGGGTATTTTTGGAAATAGTGTTTAGTGAAGTTATTTCAATTCAGTTAAAATTTACCATTATATCCATTATGAAAAACAACTTTTACATATCCATCTTCTTCTATAAAACATTTCAAAACTAAAAACAAACAACAAAAAATTAAAAAAATCAGGGTGGGACATTACAGTGGTATTAGCGCTTAGATCTTCATGCCATCATGTGTGATTATTGTGGTGAACATGTAGTGATTCCATTGAGTAATGCAACCTAACACTCATCAATACTATTTGAGAAGAAACAGATCAAACCTAAACCTTGAAATTCTAGCACATATAGACCCATTTGTAGGTATTGACCGGGATTGAGGTAGACATGGGTGATAGAGATCACGGTGAACCAAGTACTAGAGATATTTCAAATGATCTTGGTAGGGGGACAAAGAGAGTTCCAACAGAATCTGAATCAACTTTGTGCCTTTTTGGCTAAACAAATTGAGGGAAACAATAATAATAATAATAACAACGGTAATGGTAATGGCAATGGGAGACATGGTGATGGTAATGGCAACAGAAGGAATGGTGATAAGGGGGATGGTTCAGTCAATAGCAATTCTATAAATTAGTGTTCTACAGCTAGACATAGTGAACACTAGACATGTATGCCTACTTTTCCTCCACAAGATAACCCTCCAGTTGTTAACAAACCCATACAACATGAGTTGCAGGACCAAATAATGAGGGATTGGAGGGATTCAGGGGCATAATTTCAGGCTGAGATGTCATTTTGCGATTACATCGATATCAGATTGAGGCATAGACCCCATAGAGATGGGGGGTGGTAGACTTTGTAATTAGGAACTACAAAAGAAAGTAAGTTATTTTATTCCATATTTTGATGTCTCGGGAAAGACTACAGCTAGAGCTTGGGTACACATGTTAGATAACTATTTTTCAGCTCAGTCCTATGCCGGAGGATGAGGCCATTACATATGCTGCTCTTCATCTAGATGGTAGTGCTCATGAGTGGTGGCACCATGGTATGGTCAATTTGGGCCATGATCAGATTACCTCTTACACAAATTTTACTAAGAGGTTGATGGATAGATTTGACAAAAGGGATCCTAAGTTGTAGTTTAAGGAGTTGGCTCAGTTGAACGGAACGGTGGGTTTAGTAGACACATACATTTCTGGATTCTAAAAGTTATCTGTGATGGTGACCAACATTTCTGAGAGGAGGTTGATTGTTCTCTTTATTGATGGTCTATCCAATCTCTTGAGAGGTTGGATTAAGGCCCTTTTTCCACCTTCCTTACATGATGCTTTGAAGAAAGCAAGAGATATGGAGTCATCCACTTCGAGGAGCAAATTTTAGACCAAAGGTTTCTTTCATAAGAAAAGCAATGATGTAAGAAACCATTTAAGAGAGACTCCAATCCACCTAAGAAGGGACCCTCTATATTAGATAGTGATTAGCTCAACGAACTCAGATGGAAGAAATTATGTTTTCATTACAGGGAGCCTTGGGATCCATCGCACAAGTGTGTTGCCCAAGCTAAGGCCAGATAGAGTACTTTTCACAGAAGAATCAACAAATGAAGATGTAGATCAGCATGTTGATTTAGAGATTCATACAAAGAGAACTCTTCAGATGAATCTGGAAAAGAACATGAAGATGATAGACCCATAGCCCACTCTCTAGCATTTAGAAAGAAAGTTCATTCATGATTTGGGGAGTTCTTGGGGGGAAGAGGGTAGATAGTCTTCTTAACACAGGGGCCACTCATAACTTCATTGATGAGGGGCTAGTTGCTAAAAGGGGACTCAAGACAGAAGAATTCAAATGGTTCAAGGTGAGAGTAGCGAATGGTTTTTTTATCATCTGCAAGAGGAGGATTCCTAACTTGAATATTCAGTTGAGTGATTATGAGTTCTAGGTTGATTATTATGTTATGAGCATGGGGGAGAATGGATGTGGTCCTTGGTATAAGATGGTGTCACACTATTGGAGAATTTTACCGCAACTTGCGTACCATGGAGATGAAGTTTGAGATCGATGGGAGGAAGCATGTGCTTAGAGGAATGTCAGATGGTGGTTTATGTGTCGTGTCTCTCAAGAGGATGGAGAGACTACTAAGATATGATCAAGTAGAGTGGCCAATAGAGTGCTTGATTATGCCCATAGTTACTGAGTAGTAGAAGCAGAGTACCACCCATATATTCAGGCTTTGTTGTCCAAGCACAATAAAGTATTTAGAAGCATTCCACTTGGGAGGCCTCCTAAGAGGGGCATTGAGCATGTGATAAAGTTGGATGATGGAGCTAAGTCAATCATTATTACTCCCTATAGGCATTTTAAGAGATTAAAGGATGAGATAGAGAAGGCTATCAAAGAGCTTCTCGAGATGGGACACATC